>MU733946.1:3393-53627 GCA_026770625.1 Nicotiana glauca | reverse complement strand
TAGGCTTTAATGCCTTAATGAGCAACGTTCATATATCCTGCGCACGTTTTGGCCTGAGCAATGGCCTGTGATTGGCCATTCTTTAATGTAGGTTTGAATGCAATTGCTCTTATGATCTGCTTTCATACAATAACAAATTCGTTAGGAATATAGGGAATTAATTCATAAATATAAAATTTGGTTTTGAATTAAGTAGCGGGTTCAAGCTAAAAGGATTTTTCCTTTTGTTTGAATTCGGACTTGAATTCGAGGCCCGAATTTATATTTGTGAATTAATTGGCCCTTAGAGACAAACCAATAGAAAATTTCAGTTTTTCTTTAGGATTGGCCTTTTAATAATAAAAATGAGACGAGCCTCGCCAAACAAAAATACAAGTTGCGGGGCCCTCATTAATTACTTAACTAAAAATACTTAGAGATTCGGGATGGGTCGTTTTAGGAAATTTTACGGCCTTCCCAAAAGATAACAACACGTTAGTCTCTTTAGATGCAATTTTAATAAAATTACATTCCTAAATTCGGGTGTGCATTTCATGCAACCCAAATCCAAATCCGAAAACGTTGAATAAGAATGTGTCGAAGACCCGGGTGCATTTCATGTGACGTGATCCGAAAATACATTCTTAAACGACGTTCACTTTCGTAAAAAATAATTAAAAAGCAGTAAATAATTCTAAAATTGCACTATAGGCTGGAGCATGTATAAAAATCAAATTTTAGCCATTTATGATAATTTAAGCGACCGGGCTAGAACCACGGGATCCGGGGGTGCCTAACACCTTTCCTCGGGTCAACAGAATTCCTTACACAGAATTTCTGGTTCGCAGACTCCAATTGGGAAGTCGAAATTTTCCTCGATTTGGGATTTAAATTAAACCGGTGACTTGGGACACCAAAAATCAATTCTATTCCAAGTGGCGACTCTAAAAATAAATAAACAATCCCAATTCGAATAATATCACTTTAAATGGACAAACTCCCTTTATACATTTATCCTTCGGGATAGGTGTATAAAAAAAAGGAGGTGTGACAAACCTTGGTCACTTTAAACAGGGGTTGGGTTAGTTTAACCTAGTTTAGTAATTCTTGGGGGTTTTAAGGGTAGTTTAGGCATGGAAAAAGGGTAGTTTAATTAGATTTGGTAATTGTATAAATCAGGCAAGGGTAGTTTAGGGATCTTAAGTGAATAGGAATATGATAGCACCTTCTAGGACATTCCAAAATAGGACTTAAGTGTACATTTTAGAAAGTTTAAGACATTACTTGGATAACAAGTTAAAAATAAAGGGACTAAACTGAAAATAATGAAGGACTAAACTGAAAATAATAAAAATCTGAAGTTGCACCCTAATTTTACCTATAAAAAGGCATCAACATGCCTTGTTTAAAAAAAAAAGTTTTGAACCCCTCTGAAAATTCCCCAAAGTTTTGACCCTTGAAAATTCCCAAAGCTTCAGCCATAAAAAAACTCTCTCTAAAAGCTCTCTCTCCCTCTAATTTTTAGATCTGCTTTGAAATTCAAATACTTAAAATCCAAAAACATCAAAAACAGAAAAATAAAAAAAGGTTACTATTTCATTGCTTATTTAGATCATTTTCCAATTTTCTCTTTGCATTTCTCCAAAATATGTTCTAAGCTCGAGTTTCAGCAATATTTAAGAATATTTGGCAGTTTGGTCGAGTGTATTTGGATTCGTTTGGATTGGATTTGGTTGAATATTGTTTCAGGGAAGTCTAAGAAGCAATTTAAGTTCAGTTTCAAACTTATTCGAGTACAATTTGAGTCAGCTGTGGTTTAACTGATTGGAAGCACTAATTTGTGGTTTCATTTTGGTCAATTTGGTGCTATGATATTGGCTTGGTCCTGAAGCTGGTTATTTTGCTGCTGTAATCTGTTGCTGCCTAAGCTGACCTCAATTCTCCCTTTTACTTTGTCTAAATTTCAGGTACAAGCTCTAAACTATGGTGATGTATATGTGATTTGTGAAATGAAATGGAAATTCTATCTCTGTTGGAGTAATATTGTGCTAGCTTAGTTTAATTTCAGTTTTAATAGTTAATGTTGTAATTGGACTGGACTATCTTGCTTTCTAATTTGAGGTGGTGAGAGCCATGTTAGTTTTGCGTTGAGAATACAATTTGTAATCTGTTTATTGCTAATTCCAATTCCATAAGTCATTAACAGCATATATGTCGTTGATATTAGCTGTTTATTGCTGATTTTAATTCCATAAGTCATTAATAAGTCATTAGTAGTTGTGTCCTGTTTTTTTGCTGATTATGTAGTTAGGGCCAATTCACGTTTCAGTTAAATAGGCATTGAAACATGAGCAAATTTGTAATTCAACATGTTTAACTACCTATTTATTCAAATGTTAGTAGGACTTGGTTGATATAGCCCATATTTCTATTAATTGTTATTGGGCCAAATAGAACCCTGCCATGGTTATGCTTATTTGCTATCTAAATTGATCTTGTACATTAAAATTGATACTGCTAGGGTTATACACTACATCTAAATTGATGCTGCCATGTTTAATAGCCCAGTAATTTCCTCCTGCCCATGTGATCTCCCCTTGGCCAATTCTGTTGAGAATCCGGGCCTTACTGGCCCCCTAGCCTGGCCAATGATTTTCAGTTTAAGGCCATTTTTAAGCCCAAATTTGTTATAAGCCAAAACCCTTAAAAATTACATTAGGAATACGGGGTATTAATTCACAAGTATAAATTCGGATTTCGAATTAGGTGGTGGATTCAAATTAAAAGGGTCCTCCCTTTTGTTTGAATTCGGACTTGAATTCGAGGTTTGAATTTATAAATTGGCCTTTTAGAGACAATAATAAATAGAAAAATCGTAGTTGCTTTAGGTTGACCTTTAATAAAAAAATGAGATAAGCCTCGCCAAACAAGACCCATAAATTGCGGGGCCCTCATTAATTGTCTATATAAAAATACTTAGAATTTGGGGCGTGCCGTTTAGCGAATTTCACGGCCTCCTACAAAGTTAAAAAGACGTTAGTCACTTTAGGCACGTTTGTAATAATCTTACCTTCTTAAATACGGGTGTGCATTTCATGCGACCCAAATCCAAATCCAAAAACGTTGAATAAAAATGTGTCGAGGATCCGGGTGCATTTCATGTGACGTGATCCAAAAATACATTTTTAAACGACGTTCACTTCCGTAAAAAATAATTAAAAAGCGTTAAATAATTATAAAATTACAATATAGGTTGGAGCATGTAAAAAATTCAATTTTTAGCTATTTATAATAATTTAAGCGACCGTGCTAGAACCACGGAATCCGGGGGTGCCTAACACCTTCCCTCGGGTCAACAGAATTCCTTACACAGAATTTCTGGTTCGCAGACTCCAATTGGGAAGTCGAAATTTTCCTCTATTTGGGATTTAAATTAAACCGGTGACTTGGAACACCAAAAGTCAATCCTATCCCAAGTGGCGACTCTTAAAAATAAATAAATAATCTCATTTCGAATAATGTCACTTTAAATGGAAAAACTCCCTTCATACATTTATCCTTCGGGGTAGGTGTGTAAAAAAGGAGGTGTGACATATATACTTTTATAATGTCATTCTGCATCACTGTTAACTTACAAAATCTATACAAGCATTTTTTATAATTTTTTAGAGCTTTAAAATTAATTTTCTTGCATTTAAATTACTTGAATATTTATTAATTATTCCTTCAAATTATTTTGTGATGACTTAATCATCTAAAATTATTATTTGCATCCACATATATGTTTCAAATATTTTTTATTTCAAAGCCTCATTCCAACACTTCCGTATAGTGCCAATGATAATGAAACACATAGAAAGTCGTAATCATTCTTCAGATCAACCATTCGTGAAGCCACTTCTCCTTTATCAAGGACCATAGCAAATTTCTGAACCAAACATCGATATTATCCTTCTCACACCTGAAACTGTATCCGTTTGTATTCATTCTAGATCCCAATGACCTCATCTGATCCAATCACGACCACCCTAGTGACATGACACATCGATACAATCTAAAGCCACAACCCGTGCAACCCGTTCACCAATAAGCAATAGTCGAAATGTACTCCAATCATGGAAATTGAATCAAATGAGAGAGCTGTACCGCAAGCTCACCAGTACCACCACAACACATTGCTGAGAACATATCACAAATCATAGAACCAGAGACACGAATCTAACCCGAAGGATCATTGATCAATATAACTTCGCGCGACCCTATCCAAACACTGGTTCACAAAAACACCCCAAGTCACCATGCTCAAAATCATCAACCAAGCGCAATTTGATGTCTTGTATCATAAGTGAATCACCATAACCATGGAGAAGTAAATAATACAATGCCATACCAGTCCGAGAGAACATACCCAATGCACAATAAATCATGCAACTCCCAAATACACGTCTCATTCAAATCCAGCTATAAAGCCCAAAGGAAACCACATCATATGTGCATATAAATACCAAATCACAACTCCTCAAAACATAGGAGAGTAACTCATAGATCAGTCTAGAACATGAATAAGCTCAACAACAATTGAATGTCACATTTCTCAACAATAGCAGTTCGGAATCAACAAATTTGACCAGGTGCAGAACACACATCCATGTTGGACCTACCAATGAACCCCAAATCAACTCTGTTCACCCACAATAGATAATTAGCTCTTTGAAGGTTCACAATGACTGAATCATAGCACATACTACCCTCTGACCAACCTTAGCTATTTTGTCACAGTCCACAACCACAAAGCCATCTAATCTCGGAAACTCTCAGTCTCACAGAGAGTGCCACAATACTAATGAAGTATACTTAATTCAAACACATTGCCCTTTTTCTAAAGTGTATACCCTTATCAAGACACACCATTTAGTAATATCATTTACCTAGTCATCTGAAACCGCCCGTGCTTCCTAAGAATTTATGACCTTCTTTTCATAACTGAACTGTGACCTTACACATGCCAATCTCAATCCTTCACAATACACCGCACATACTCTAACATCCTATGACAAATGTGAGAACTTCATAGTCCACTCCAAACCACAAGCAACTATGTACTCAACTAGCCAATAACATTCCATTTGATCCCATCTAGAAGAAAATCACTATACATCATACACTCTTCATGCCAGTAGAAAAAATACATCTCTAACCGTGGTAGAAACCATCAATAACTTTTCGAATTCCATTTGCACAAGACCAAACTGTCAGGACTAAATCTTTTTCTAACTCAACCGAGCTATGCAAGGCATCAAAACCTAAGAGCATTGCCACAAAATACCTATAGAAACCCACCGCATCGTAAGCACCCAAGAACCTATCATATCCATTACCATACCGATCCAACCTACTACAATGTTGTCCTAATTCTCTGAAGTGTATACCCTTATCAACAGTCGATCCAATAGAATACTGGTAGCAAGAACCCCAAATCTTCGATGTTCAGAGTTCACAAAAGCCTCGTAAGGTCCCCGAGCAGTGCTTGCACAGAGGAGGTTGGTAATATTATGTCCTTGGATTTTAGATGGCAAAAAAGCCAAGTATTTCATAGAAGATGAACGAGTGAGGGAAATATATATTTAGTGAAAATAGCAGTGATAACTTAGGTCTTTAGAGGGGAGCTGGGGAGGGGTTTATATAGTAGTAGAAATTGAACAAACAAATAAGGAAACACTGTAAAATCAAACATAATAAAGGAAATCATATCATGCAAAATCAATTTAAAATCGGATTAGGAGAAAAATTAGGTAAACCCTAGTTCATGATGGAGAACCAAAATAGACAAAAAATTATCTGAATCTCGAGGAATCAGATGATTGCTCTTGATTTAGGTATGTACACTTGCCAAAGATAGGCAAATATTATGTGATACCAAAACCGTGTAAATAACAAATAAATCGAGATAAATAGAAGAAAAATCATGGAGAGACTCCATACTAGAATTGGAGTAGGGAGATTTAGAAGATGCAGCTCCTAGGGTTTGTGAAGAAGAATAGAGGAACAAAGAGAATAGAAGCGGCTATTTCAGGAGAGTGAGGGTTATTGTTTGGGGTTGGGTAATTAAAAGTGAGGGGTTAATCGTGGGCCGTTGATCTCTTAAGATCAACGGCCAGGATTTTAAAGAACGCAGGGCGAATTATTTCAAATGGGTTATGCTCGGATTTTAAAGGGGCCGTCAGATTGTGCTGCTGAAGAGGAGAGTGAATGTTCTAAGTATTTGGGCCAAAATTGGTTCAAAAAGTAGGGGGATTTGCATCTATACCCGCTTTTTGTGTCACGTTTTAACTTGTGCTCGCTTTGAAAAAAAATTGTAAGCGTACCCGCTTTTTCACATAACTTCAGCATACGAGGCTGAAGTAGCAAAGGCAATCATGCAAAACTTCAACATTCTAGTAGACGGGCCTGAAGTAGCAAGTTTGCTGAACCAAGTGCGCTGAAGTTTTTGTTTGTAATTACTGAACTTAAGCATAGTAGCTGAAGTTTTGTTCACTATTTGCTGAAGTTTTGTTTCTAATTGCTGAAGTTTTTATTTTTGTAACTGGCGAACTTAAGCTCTAGAGCTGAAGTTTTTGTTTTGTAACTGGCGAACTTCAGCTCTAGAGGTGAACTTTTTGTTTTTCTAACTGGCGAACTTCAGCTCTAGAGCTGAAGTTTTTTGTTTTGTAACTGGTGAACTTCAGCTGAATATTTTGTTTTTGTAACTGCGAACTTCAGCTCTAGAGCTGAAGTTTTAATTTTGTAACTGGCGAACTTCAGCTCTAGAGCTGAAGTTTTTATTTTGTAACTGTAAAACTTCAGCTCTAGAGCTGAAATTATTAGTTCATTTGTAAAAACTTCAACACTATATAAGCTGAAGTTTTTGAAAAAGCTTTCTAACATACTAGATAAATAATCATTGCCAACAATATCTAAATCATAAATTTTGGAAACAACAAACGTAAAAAGAACAAAATTATCATTGTCTACTAACTTACGTACGTGGAAATATTCATAAATTATTGTCTACTAACATACATAATTATTTATAATTTGTTTGATAAATATATTTATGGAAATCATCCCATGAACTGAAGTTCCATAGCAGCACCAACAACAACAAAAGAAAGAAGAAGAAGAAGAAGAAGAAGAAGAAGAAAATGAAGGAGGAGGAGAAAGGGGGCTGAAGTTATTTAAAAAGTGGGTACAAATTAAAAGTTTAAAAAAATGGGTATAGGTTAAATAGGGACGACCAAATAGGACGCCCGTGCATTTTTATGGAAAAGTAGCCTAAAATTGGGCCAGTTTTTAAATAAGAGATTAAAGGGAAAATAATTTAATAAAAATAATTAAATAAATGTATAAAAATGCTATATATGCAACATAGTACTTTAAAACTATATTAGAAGATTATAATAATATAGATACTTATTTTGACCTCGAATAAAATGACAAATGCAATAAATTACAAAATATAGGCCATTATTGCAGGATTGTGTAAATAGCCTAAAGATAACATATATTTATATAAAATATTTGATAAGAGGTTTATTATCGATATTCGATTGTTCTGAAAAACTGTTGTGATTAGAAGTTATCGCCCCGAAAGTTTGAGCTATGTGGTATATCACGTAATTGCATCTAAGGTTGCAGGTATGATTTGTTACAGCTTGTTCGGGCTTATTGAGAGTATAGACGTGAGATTTTGATCTTGTAGATGATTTCAGAAGAGGAAATGTGGTTCTAAGGTTTATGGGCTTGGTTGGATTGTGAAATTTGGATTACATTTTGTTATCGGACCTATATGAGATAGTGTGACATGGGATCACACCCAGGTATCTGTAGGGTAAGGTTATACAGTGACTTGTTGGCTTTTGGAACAACTATGGGCACGTTTGAGGACGAACGTATGTTTAAGTGCAGGAGGATGTAATGACCCGACCGGTTGTTTTGAGCCTTTGCACTTTGCTCGCCAGTTCTCGGGCATGACTAGCCCCGTGTGATGTATTATGACTTATATAAATAATCAGTTTTGGTTTACAGGATAATTGGAATAATTTTGTAAGAATATTTCTCAGTTTGAAGCTTAAAATTTGAAAGGTTGACCAAGTTTTTACTTGTTAGTATATGATCTCAGATTGGAAGTTTTATTATTTGGTTAGCTCTGTTAGGTTATTTGGGACTTAGGAGCGTGATCGGAATGTGTTTTGGAGGTAGATCTAGGCCTGAATTAGCGAAATTAGAATTTTGGCGATTTCCGATTGATAGGTGAGGTTTTGATATAGGGGTCGGAATGGAATTCTGGAAGTTGGAGTAGGTCCGTTATGTTATTTGTGACGTGCGCGCAAAATTTCAGGTCATTCGTATGAGGTTTGATAGACTTTTTGATCGAAAATGGAATTTGGAAGTTTTTGGAATTCTTAGGCTTGAATCCGATGTGAATTATTTTGAGCGTGCCGAAGGTCGGAACAAGTTTGAATGATTTTATGGGATATGTTGGCTTGGTTGGTTGAGGTCCCGAGGGCCTAGGGTGAGTTTTGGGTGTGTTTCGTATAATTTTGGGCTACTTTGGATGCTGATTTTCTGCTATCTGGTGTTGTACTTCGTGTTCTCATGGAGCCTCTCGCGTTCGCGAAGAAGAATTTGGTCTCTAGAAGTTTGTTCTTCGCGCTCGCGAAGAGACTCTGGCATTCGCGAAGAAGGAAATCTCGGTTGCACAGGTCTAACTCGAACGCTCATATATTACAATCTATAAGGAATTTGGAGATGATCCAAACATGAAAGTTTATTGCTTTTTGTCAAGTTTCAGAAATGTAAATTCATTGGCATTTTGATTTGTGTATAAAAAGTTATGGTAGTTACACTACAGGCTGTTCGGGGAGAGTTTTAAAATCTCTGATGCACAGGGCTGACTTTGAAAGCTTATATCTCGCAATATATAATGACTTAGGAAATGAGAAACCTATGAAATTATAGCCCTTGGTGTCTAGTTTTCAGAACATCAAACCAATTATCATTTAGAGTTGTGTGTAAACAGTTATGACAATTATACTAAAGGCTGTCTGGAATGAATTTGGAAATCGCTGGTGAGGAATTTACTCATCGCGAACGTAAGAGAAGGGTCGCGAACGCAAGAGAAGGGTCGGGAACGTGAATAACAAACCCCTGGGCAGCAGAATAAAGTCCAAATTCGTCCCATTCTTCCATTTTTGGACCAAGGAAGCTCAGGTGGGGCGATTATTCGAGGGATTCTCAGAGAAAACAACGGGGTAAGTGTTCTGAACACAATTTTTGATAGATTACCATAATCCGTCTTTGTTTTTAACATTTAATTGGTCATTTTAAGTTGGAAATGTTTGAAAACCCTCTTGGATATATTTGAGGATTTGAGGGTCAAAATGTTATCGGAATTTAGTAATTTGGTATGGTTAGACTAGTGGTTGATTGGGTTGTTAGATTTTGTGAGTTTTGTTGGATTTCGAGACGTGGGCCCCACGGGCGATTTTGATTTAAATTTCGGATTTTGTTAGAAAATTAGTATTTTCATATGAAATTAATTGCTATAAATAGTATTGACTGGATTGAATTAACTGTGGCTAGATTCGGGCAGATTGGAGGCCGATTCAAGGGGCAAAGGCATTTCGGAGTAGGATTTTGCTCGGATTGAGGTGAGTAATTATTGTAAATGTGTCCTGATGGTATGAAACCCCAGATTGCACATCGTGGTGCTATATTTCGGTGACCCACACGCTAGATGACGAGCGTGGGTCCGTGCACCGTTGAGTTTGTGACTTAGTCTGTCCCGAATGACCGTTTTACCGCGTATTTGACAGAAAAATTGTTTGTTATCGTCATGTTTTGGGAGGAATGCCATATTTGGGCCTCATGCCAACTATTTGGACACTTAGGGGATATTTACTAATATTTTCTCACTGTTTTGACTTTATGCTTGTACTCAGTCATGTTATATACTACTATTTTCATAACTCAGCCATATCTACTCTGTTTTAATACATTAAATGATATTTTAAATGATAATTGAGCTGAGCATCACGTTTTACTGTAGCTCGAGTGGCTTGTGAGATTCTGACTGAGTAAGGCCGAGGGCCTGTGTTGTGAGGATACATTGATGTGATTATGAGGTCGAGGGCCTGAGATTATACGTCACGAGGTGTCTTGCTGATTATGAGGCCGAGGGCCTAAGATTGTACGCCACGAGATGGCTTTATATTGCGCTTGGGCCATAAGGGGCTTTTCCAGGAGTCTGCACACCCTCAGTGAGCGCGGGTACCTATTGTACTATGAGATGTAGCCCGAAAGGCTGGTGTTGTTCTATGATGTTGCCCGAGGGGCGGACTTTTGTTGACATTGTGCCTGAGGGGCAGTTCTTTATGTGTTTATCTTTCCTAGTTGCTTGTCATTTACTTTCTTAATTTTTAAAAAGGCGTTTTGAAGAAGTTTAAACTGAACTAAAGTGACTTTACATATTTCCACTGTTTCATTGTTTTTACTGGTTTTTGCTGCTTTTTTGTAGCCTGTTGGTGTGCTTTTACATGATTTCTTATTACTCAGACAATATTTATTATTATTACTCACTGAGTTAGTACTCACTTTACTCCCTGCAACATGTGTGCAGATTCAAGTGTATGAGGTCCTGCTTGCAAGGGTTGAGAGCTATCCGGCAGATTTTCGGAGATTCACTAGGTAGCTGCCCGCCGATTCGTAGCCTAGTGATTCTCCCTCTATCTTATTTTTCTTCTGTTTTAGTTAAGTAATAATTGAGTAGACTCTTTCAGACTTGTAGTATTATTATAGATGCTCATGACTGGTGACACCCCGATGTTGGGCTATGTCTTTTTTCCGTAAACTGTATTGTTTACCTTAATTTGGGATTTTTATTATTATGTTAAGACTTGGTTTTATTACTTAATTGCTTAAAAATGAATTGGGAATGTGTCGGATGGCCTTGTCTTCACGAGAGGTGCCATCACGACTGGGTCTGGGTTTAGGGTCGTGGCAGTAAAACAAATAAGGCAATAAACCAATCACACACAAATAAGGTATAAAAACTAATTAACAATCAATTAAGATCATCATGAATTAATTAACATGACAGAATTGAGTAAGTATCACTTAATTTAAGGAAAATCTCACATGGAATCAATCGATAATTAAGAATAAGGTTAAATAAGGTAAGAACTACTTCCGAAATCAATTAGGAGTCAGAGCACAAAATCAAGGCAGTAGTACGGATAATTAATCACATAAATAAGGTAAGAACAGATAAAATCTTAATAAGGAAATACTAGTAATAAAAGGAAAGCGGATTTACAAACCCTAATTTAGGTAAGTAGGATTAATTAACACTTAATTGACAGAATTAAAGGTAAACGGGTAAAAGACAGTAGAATAAATAGTCAAATAATCGAAATCCTTAGAAATACAAAGACATATAGTGGATCTTGATTAAATCAAGTAAAAATCAATCGAAAAAGTAAATAAGAAAATCAGAGATGAAAACATTTAAACGCTAAAATCTTTTTGCAGAAATCCATTAGAAATTGAAACCCTAGTTTGTAGGGTAAACGAAATCGGTCAGTGATAATAGTAAAAATAGAAAATTTTAAGGGAGAAATACCAAACAAACACGAAATCGCTTCAGATCTAAACAGATTCAACCTGAAAATAGCTAGGTTCATTAAAATAGACAGAAGCGAATCAAATCAAGTTTGAACCAGAGATTTGAAACCCCAAAATACGAAAATACATAGAAGCGAATCAATCAAGTTTGAACCAGAGATTTGAAACCCCAAAATACAAAAATACACATACTCACAGATGGCAGAGTGAATATAGACGGAATAATCGAAAAAGGAGAGACTTTGAACCAGATTTGGATCGAGTCTCTTGAGATTCACATCAAGCAACATAGAAATCGTATAACAAACAGAGAGGTGAGCCCAGATAAGGCATGAAATCAAACGAAAACCCAATGAATCAATGGGGATATTAGTGATAGCGGGCTAGGGTGTCACGACCCCAAATACACCAGTTGTGTTGGCACCTATCACAGTACTTGGCAAGCCAATCCAACATTTACAATGTCGAGTTCTTTTCACAAATTCATTTTTTCTAAAACAGATTTAAGTCTCAAATCTTCATATGCAATATATATATATATATATATATATATATCTATATATATATATATATATCAATAGAAATATGCAAAAACCAGTACGAAAATATGCTAACACAGGGCGAACCTAGTGTCATTAGTCATGAGTCTCTAAGTACCACCCAACACTATCTAAATAATAGATAATAAGTCTGAAAATACAAAGTACTAGAATAGGAAGGAGAACGGCAGGGCTGCGAACGTCGTGCAGCTACGTTGCGATCTCCGGATAAGACTCTAAGAGTGCTGGAAGCTCTCACCTGGTGCTCGGGCACCTGGATCTGCACACAAGGTGCAGGGAGTAACGTGAGTACGCCAACTCAATAAGTAACTAAAGTAAATAAATTTTGAGTGTAGTGTTGAGCATTTAAAATCATATGCATAATTATCAAGAAAACCTCAACTGAAATATCAAGTCAAAAACTGCAGTTCAATAGCCAATTATCTCGTAAAACTTCAGTTTCAGTAAAAAAAAACCTTCAAAAACATTTATTCAACATTTTAACAGAGGCTCAGCATAAAAGAAGAGTAAAAGCAGAGAAATGTCACAAACAAGCCCCTCGGGCAAGGTATCAGTCATAATTATAGCCTCTTGGGCAAGCCTCTTAGTCACTCGTGACTCATCTCTCGTCAATCAGTACTCATACTCAGCACTCAGGCTCAATAGATACCTTATAATAATAGTAACCGTTGCGGCATGCAGTCCGATCCATAATTTATATATAGTCGATTACGCTCACTGGGGGGTGCAGACTCCATAGGGGCTCCTATAGCCCAAACGTCATATTGCTGCGGCGTGCAGCCCGATCCAATATGTATTGCTGCAGCGTGTAGCCCGATCCATATATATTGTTGTGGTGTGCAGCCTGATCCATATATATATATATATATATATATATATATATATATATATATATATATATATATATATATATATATATATATATATATATATATATATATATATATCTCATTGCGGCGTGCAGCCCGATCCATAAATATATATATCATATAATCCTCATTATTCGGTCCTCGACCTCTCTCTCAGTCATTACCCTCACAACCACTCGGGCATTTCAATAAAAATCTGGGAAACTCAGCCCAAACAGTTTTCATACATTGAAAATATAGTAATAAAACTGAATCAATAATAAACAAGTAATATCATGACTGAGGATATGCTTTCAAATCAAAACAGGGTGGGGAAAATAGTAAAATACCCCCAAGGGCCTAAACAGTTTGGCACAAAAGCCCCAAACATGGCATTTAACCCAAGATAACAAACCAATTTCTAAAACACATGGATATCATATACTCCCTCTATTCTAGTTTATGTTAACCTATTTCCTTTTTGGCCCATACCAAAAAGAATGACACCTTTCTAAATTTTGTAACAATTTAGCTTAAACTTACCATTCTACCTTTAATGAGAAGCTTTTATAACCACACAAATACTCTGGGCCTCTTTTTTACTTGTTTAGGACCATAAATTCCAAAAGTCTTTATTTTTTTCTTAAACTCCGTGCCCAGTCAAATAGGTTCACATAAATTGGAACGGAGGGAGTACAATATATCAAAATATGTAATTATATAGTCACCACGGGACGGACCAAGTCACAATCCCTCTGGGCGCACGCCTACACACCCGTCGCCTAGCATGTGCGTCACCTCATTTATCAAAAAAGTATGAAATTTCGGCGTTCCATATCCTCAGGTTTAGATTTACAATTGTTACTTACCTCAAATCGGATGAAATACTACTCTGCGATGCCCTTGCCTCTCGACTCAGCCTCAACTCGTATTGAATCTATCTAAAATCAGAATTATAACATCAATATATGCTAAGGGAATGAAGCCCATGCGAAAATAATCAAAGTACATCAAAAATCGTGAAATTGGACAAACCCGACCCCCGGACCACATCTCGGAATTCGATAAAAATCATACCAATAGAATCTTTATCCTCCCACGAGTCCATACACACAAAGAACACAAAAATCCAACCACAAACAACTCCTCAAATCCCTAAATCAAAGTCTCCAATTCCTAACCATAAACCCCCAATTTTTCACCCTTAATCTCATAAATTTCATGCTTCAACAATTAAAAATCATCATAAAATCGAGTTTTGGGTCCAAGAAACTCACTTCAATGAAAACCCCCTTGATTCCCCCTTTAAAACCCTCTAAAAAGCTTCAACTCCGGATAAAAATGGTGGAGAACAACTCAAATTTCGCGAAGGAGAACTTATATACTTTCTGACCCAGGGATTTCGCACCTGCGGTCCTTTTCCCGCTCCTGCGGCCAAACCAACCACTTTTGCAGTTTTCACTTAAATCCCTGGAACCGCACCTGCGCCTCACTTTCCGCACTTGCGGTCTCGCAGGTGATTTCATCCATCTGCACCTGCGGCTTCTGGCCTTCTTGTTCATGGATGCATCTACGACATCTCTTATGCTTCTGTGATCTCGCACATGAGGTCCCAATCCGCAGGTGTGGTTATGACAGGGGCTGCAGCTGAAGCGGCTCACTACCAAAACCAAACTTTCCGAAAATCTTTCGAATTTACCCCGAGGCTCCCGGGACCTTAACCAAAAATGCGAACAAGTCACATAACACTATTCAAACTTGTACCAATTTTCGAAACACTCAAAACAACATCGAATCATCAAAACACCCTCGGATTCAAGCCTAAGGTTTCCAAAATTTCCAAATTTCACTTTTGTTCAAAAAGTCTATCAAACCTTGTCCGAATGACCTGAAATTTTGCACACGCATCACAAATGACACCACAGACCAACTCTAATATTTGGAGCTCCATTCCGACTCCGATATCAAAATCTCCACTACCAATCGAAAAGCACCAAATTTTCAATTTCGCCAATTCAAGCTTAAATCTACCAAGGACCTCCAAAATACATTTCGATCACGCTATTAATCCCAAAATCACATAATGAAGCTATCCGAACCATCGAAATTCACATCCGAGACCTTTTTCATATAAGGCAACATTCGGTTGACATTTCCAACTTAATCTTACTCAAAAGAGACTAAGTGTCTCATGACACTCTAAAATTAATCCAAACCCGAACCAACCAACACGGTACGATGTAATAAAGCTCAACAACACATAAAGAAGCAAAAATGGGGGAAATGGATTGGTAACTCATGAAACGACCGGTCGGGTCATTACATAGGGTTAGAGGGGGTGAGGAGAGGAGATGAGATAATACAGAGGCGGCGGGTTTGGGCAAATGAATTAGGGTTAGGGGGTTTGGTATATTAAAAAAGGAAAATTAATCCTGGACCATTGATCTTCTGAGATCAACAACCAAGATTAAATTTAGGGTGGGTCAGGTTTTAAACGGGTAGGATATTTGGGTTGTGGGTTAGGTTAATAGGGCTAGGAGGTTCGAAAATTTAATTAAAAAAGGCTATATTTTAAATATCCATTTAATTTAATAAAATAATTATAAATTATAAAAATATTATTTGTGCATAAAAATGATTTAAAATAATTACTTAATATTATAAAAATATAAAAAGTTATTTTCCGTGTAAATATATAATTATGCATATATGGGCTATTTTGCGAAGTTATTGTAATTATAGCCTAAATATACAAATATAATCATGCATAAAATAATTAAAGCTTAACATGAATATAAATGATAAAAATCAAGTAATAAATTATTATAAAATTATTTGTGATGCAATTAGTAATTATTTAGATAATAAAATGCTGGAATAAATTAATTAAAAATCTTTTAAAATTATAGAAAATTATAAAAAAATACTGGTTGATGCTCATGCACTATTTTGAAAGTATATATGCATTTTAAAATATGTGATAGACAAATTAGGTATCAACATACGAGGCGCGACAAAGAGTCTGCCTACTTTGGGAGATTTCCTCCATTACACTTTGAAATATATGAACTTCACTAATAGATGTTATACATATAATTAGCACTACTATACAAAAATCAGCTATATCTAGAAATATCATTAATAACAAATATAGCTTTATGTTACCAAATCGTGCATATAGACATAGTACGGTTGGGATTAGGGGTAGGTTGCTTTAGCTGGTGGCTAACATACTTGTGTGTGTTGGCTAGACACCACGGATACGAACTACGACCTACGAAGATGTTAATGTAAAAATGTAATAGGTAGGACAATTGAGGGAGGCATCCAAATTTGGCAATTTGCGTCCTATTCTATATATCTATATATACAGCTATTACTTTTGCATTTTTTTCTCCTTTTCATTATGATAAATTAACAATCAAAATTTTATTAATTCTAACAGTAGATATCACCTTATTTTATAAAGGAGGTGCATAGTAGTTTTTGGTACTAAGGATTAGCTGTCCGGTACCTAAAATACTTGTGTGTCGGCTAGAAATCATGGTTCGCTTTTTTGTAACGGAGAAACTGAGAGAGGATCCGATTTTGGCAAGTTTTTTAATTACTCCAACTCCTTCCTTATATTTACTTTTGAGATAATAAATTTGGAACTATATTTTCACATCTATATTTATATCTATATCTATATTAAAAGGAAGGTAATGAAACATGAGGTTAAGCCAAGTGGCTTATTGAAAAAATGCCACTTGGCACTTTTAAGACAAAATCAAAATAGATTTTAGGACAAAATCTATTTTAGATTGACAAGATTAGGATAAAGATAATATGAAATATGGTATATTTAGAAATATTATGTCGATTAGAAGAAAACCAAATCTGTAAATTGTTCAAGAAATTTTATGTAGTAAATATTTCCAGCTAAGGAAGATTCTTTCTTTAATTTTGGTCAAAGTAAAAAACGAAAGGATTGAATTTGGACTGATTTTCCTTCGGATACATTTCCAACTAAAATTTAGGTGATATTATCTTTTTAATTTAGGTACGTATTAACAAAATATTTAGTTCGACAAATATGATATGAAATGTTATACTCTCTCTCTCTCTATATATATATATATATATATATTTTATGTCAAGGAGCAAACTACTATAAAGTCACTTAGCAATTTAGGATAATATTTATAATACGATTTAAATTAAATTTAAGGGTAAAATTATTTTTTGAATTTAAATGAAAAGATATTAAATAAAATGGAAAGAAAGTTAATACAGTCAGACTATAAAAGCCAACATTTTGCGGAACCAACTTTTAAGTTATATTATAATATATATTCTCTATAACAACACTTCGCTATAACATCTAAAAATATTCGGAACAAACAAGCCTGTTATAGAGAGGTTTGTCTGTATTTTTCTAAGATACAACCTACTATCTTATCTTTATTGATAAGATTTTAAGAAAGATAAAGATAATAACTACATAGTAAGAATAAGATTAATCTATATCCATTCTGTTAATTTATTTTCTTAAACCAAATCAACTCAATTCTTTTTCAAGCTTTTGAATTGAAAAACATATAAATCGGACCATAGCCAAGTTTTGAATATGAAAAAACTCCAAGGACGAAAAAATAGGAGCAAATACTCTTCTATTTGATCTATTATTGACTTAAATACTAAATAGAATAACATTATAAAATTTATAGTAGGAACAATAATAAAGGGAGAGGGGTGGATAGTGTGTGAAAATTTATAATTTACAATTACATAATAAATAAAATAAAACAAAAAATAAAACTAAATAATATTATTATTAAATTTAATATTAATCTAAGTAGTAGAATAAAAGTTAACAAAAAAAATTATTACAATAAAAAGAAAAAATAAATTCATTTAGAATATATTATAATCTATCTATATTATTGTCACGACCCCAACCCCGGTCGTGATGGCGCCCAACACCATAGTAGGCAAGCCCGACCAATTCAACACTCAATTCCTTTTTAGTAAAAAATCAATGCTGATTAACATGATTTAATTACCAAACTGATGTGAATAAAAGTCTGAAATAAAGACAAAATGTGCGGAAACCATAATAATAATCTCTTCAAAATCCCACCGATCCAGTGTCACGAGTCAAAAGTCTCTAGTACATGAGTTCAATGGTCTAATACGATAATAGTCTAAAAATGCGGAAAGATAAAGAAAGATAGAGGGAGAAATCGGGTCTGCGGACGCCATGCAGCTACCTCGATAACTCCGGCGAAATCTGAACCGCAGAATAGCTCGAACTACGCCTCATGAACACCTGGATTTGCACACACGGTGCAAGGAGTAATGTGAGTACTCCGACCCAGTGAGTAATAACAATAAATAATGACTGATAGAATGAAATCTCGTAATAACACTAAGCAGTTCTATATCAAAGCAATAAGAACATTTAGACAACAATTAATGAAGAAGTCAGGTAAAATTCTTTAAAACCAGTACTCAACTCATATACTTTTTACAATACCCGAAATCATAACTATACCACTGCGGCGTGCAGCCCAATCTATATATCGCTGTGGCGCACAGCCTGATCCGTAATGATAGTTGACTGCGCTCATTGGGGGTGTACAGACTCCGGAGGGGCTCCTACAGCCCAAGCGCTATATTGCAGCGGCACGTAGCCCGATCCATATATATATATCCATTTGCTGCAGCGCGCAGCCCGATCCATATAAATATACTGCTGCGGCGTGCAGCCCGATCCATAACATATAAAACATCCTCACTATTCGATTCTCAACCCCTCTCGGTCAATATAATCATAGCCTCTCGGAACTAATATGAGATAGGGATCTCAGCCCATATATTACCTTCATTTCCGATTAGCAATTTCAAAGCCAGTTCATATTGTATTAACAAGTAAAGTGAGGTCAATCAGTAAAAAATGCCCCTAAGGGTTCTACAGGTCGGCACAAGGCCCCAAACATGGCAACTAGACCAAATCATAATGATAATAATTAAATCTCAGTCAAAATACAGTAGAATCATCAATCGGGATGGACCAAGTCCCAATCCCCAGTGGTAACGGACCCCACACTCATCATACAGTGTGTGTCTTACCTCAACATAATACTACGTTGTGCAAATATGGGGTTTCAAACCCTCAGGACATTATTTATTGTCATTACTCACCTCAAGCCGGCTAAACTCTAGCTCGCTATGCCCTTGCCTCTCAAATCGACCTCCTCGCGCGTCGAATCTGATGTAAACCACAACGAATACGTCACAATATGCTAAGGAAACAATACTCAATCAAAAATAATCAAAAAATACCAAAAATCTCAAAATTAGCAAAACCCGAGCCTCGAGTCCACTTCTCTAACCTTAGAAATTTTCACATCAACGGGTTTCTCATCTCGCCACGAGTCTATACATATCAAGAACTCTCAAATCCGAGCTCAAATGGCCCTTCAAATCCCAATTTAAAATTTTAAAAAACTCAAGCCCTAGTTCTTCCCATTTTAGCCAAGTTTCCATGAATTTCAAGGTAAATTCCACAATTAAATCATGTTTTTAGTTCGTAGGAATCACCTCCAATCAATCCCAGTCGAAACCCTCTTCAATTCCTCCCAAAAAGCTCTCACAATGCTCTACAATGGTGGAAAATGACTTAACCTCGCGGAACAAAAAATGTTTTAAAACCCTTCTGCCCAGTCATTACCGCATCTGCGATCATTTAACCGCTTCTGCGGGACCGCTTTTGCGGTAATTCCTCCTCATTTGCGGAATTTCTCTTAATGCCCAATTCCCGCATCTGCGGTCAATAAGTCGCATCTGCGACTCCGCAGATGCGGCTCCCATTCCGCACCTGCGGTTCCTGCTGAACCCCTAACTTCCGCTTCTGCGATATCAGCCCCGCATCTGCGATACCGCATATGCGGCCTCTCGTCCGCATCTGCGGAAACAGCTTCCCAAGCAAATCTCGCACCTGCGACCTCCTTTATGCATCTGTGATACCGCACCTGCGGTCCCTTTTTCGCAGGTGCGGAAATACCAGGACCAGATATTTTTCTATAATAACACAAGTCCAAAACTCATCCCGCTAGCCATCTGAAATCACCCCGAGGCCCCTGGGACCTCAACCAAAAGAACCAACACTTCCCATAACATCATTCAAACTTGTTCCAATCATTAAAATACCTCAAACAACACCAAAACCATAAAATTACATCAAATTCAAGCCTAAGTTCTTCTAAAACTTCCGAAACATGCATTTGATAAAAAATCCAACCAAATCACCTCCAAATGACCTTAAATTTTACACACACATCCGAAATCACATAACGAAGCTTCAACAACTCTCAGAATCCCATTCGACCTTCGGATCAAAATCTCACCTATCGACCGGAAATCGCCAAAATTCTAACTTCGCCAAATTCAAGCCTAATTCTACACCGGACCTCCAAAACCACTTTCGATCACACTCCTAAGTCACAAATCATTCCTCAAAGCTAACTGAATGACCGAAAATCACATCCGAACCCTCTAACACATAAGTCAACATCCGGTTGATTTTTCCAAACTAAGTCTTCCTTAAAGAGACTAAGTGTCTCATTTCCTTCTAAAATCAATCCAAACCAACTCGTTCACACAAGACACTGATAATGAATCATAAAAAACAGAAAATGGGAAAAACAGAGCGGTGACTCATGAGACAACAGGTCGGGTCGTCACATCCAACTTAAACAAATGCTCGTTCTGAATGAGTCAAGAAACATACCTGAAGCCTTGAATAGGTAAGGGTATCTGCTCCGCATCTCCCGCTCTGTCTCCCAGGTAGCGTCCTCCATGGGCCGACCTGTCATGAACCCAGTTCACCCTCCATGAACATGTCGCGATGGAACCTAGTCCCTATAACTAGGTAAGCCTAACAATGCGGAAATAACAACCTAACTTGCGGAATAATTAATTAAAATTGAACATTTAAAATAATAACTGCAAATAACGCCGCTCGGCCTATACAACTCAAAAGAAATACGGAAGTCTACAACTCAATCCCAAAATCCGGAAACTCACGGGAAACACAGGCATAAAAGAAATACCATAAATGCTGTAATCTCCAGAATGTCTACATCAAAAGTATGATAGAATCTAAATACTACAGATAGAATAAGGAATGAGACTCTTCGGTCTGCAGACGCTGCAGATATACCTCGAAGTCTCCGCTAGATCTCTCCACCTCGATGATAGTACGCCTGGGTGGAGGAACCTGGATCTGCACATGAAAAACATGCGCAGAAGGGGCATGAGTACACCACAGCGGTACTCAGTAAGTGCCAAGCCCAACCTCGGTTGGGTAGTGACGAGGAAGGTTAGGGCCCTACTGACGTAAAATATAATAATAAATTAACAGTATGAAAGAAATGGCAGTAATAATAAGCACAACAGTAAGATAAGACAGGCCTACGAGGCAATAACAACTACACAAAGAACAAGTATAGACGGAATGTGTACAGCTCAATACGAGTGATAACCATGAGGATCTCCCAGGATACCATCCTGTAGTCCTTCTTCTCATCTATCCAAAGGATCTCCCGGGATACCGTCCCGTAGTCCATTATATATGTAAATCCGATGGATCTCGCGGGATACCGTCCCGTAGTCCAACCATCAATATGCAGGGGGATCTATCGGGAATCTAACCCGCAGTCCCAAAGTAAAAGTGCAGGGGGGTCTATCAGAAATCTAACCCGCAGTACCAAAGTAAAAGTGCAGGGGGATCTACCAGGAATCGAACCCGTATTCCCAAAGTAAACAAAAAAGGGGGGGGGGTAGCTATCGGAATCCCACATCCGTAGTCCCAATATAAATGCGCAATCACAACCAGAAGATACACAAAAATGAAGTACAAAAGACAAACAACAGGTAGTACTAGCCTAGCGTGCTTCACATAGTACAGTCAAGGCAACTTAAGCAATTAGGCAAGTTAAATCAACTAAACATGCTTTCCTAATCTAGCACGGGTTATAATTGCAAGTAGAATAAGGCAAATATGCAAGAAACTCAATCTCGATATCTTAAGTAAAAACCAGATTTTCAACAATTGGCTCAAGTACGCGCTCGTCACCTCGCGTACAAGGCACTCAAAACACCAAATAACAAATCCTAAGGGGAAAGGTCCCCCACACAAGGTTAGACAAGCCACTTACTTCAAATCGGTACTAAAATCAACCAGAAACCACGCCTTTGCCATGAGTATCCGACTCCAAATGGCCCAAATCTATTCAATTCAATTAGATATCGTAAATAACATCTCAAGCAACTGATTCTACTTTTAAATTCAAGGACAAGACATGAAATTAGGTAAAATGACCCAAATGCCCTTCAAGCCAAAATCTCGAAATCAAATAATTTTTTACATTTTTAGAACCCTCGTACTCTCATGAGTCTAACCATATAAAAATCTCCAAAATCGGAGGTCAAACACCCCCTCAAAACTCAATAGTTTTGCTTATGAAGTTTTACCCAATCTTTCCAATTTTTGATCCTCAATTCGATTTTTAATGATGGATTTAACTACAAAATGATGAAATATAACTAGAAGGGATTAAATAAACTTTACCCAATAATCTCCTCTTCAAAATCCCCTCAAAATCGCCCTTCCCCGAGCTCAATTTGATTTTTGCTAACCTTCGCAAACTAACCCTCGAATTCCTATATCTGAACAGGGATTTCCGCTTATGCGGACAAGGGACCGCTTCTGTGGTACCGATTATGCAGAAAATGAGTCGCTTCTATGGCTCTTGCCATTTATCCAATTTTTGCTTCAGCGGAAATAAAACCGCTTCTGCGGTTTTCCTAAAAATGCGCCAAACCGCTTATGCGGTAAATTCCTCGCAGATGCGGGTCCACTTCTGCGGATCACACACCGCACCTGCGGAAACTGAAGGCCTTGATCAATCTCGCTTCTGCGGTCCTCTACGCCGCATCTGCGGTACCGCATCTGCGGTTCCCAAGCCACAGATGCGGAAATACCAGAAGCAGCAAAAATCTGCTATCTCCCAACTTCCAAAATTCTTCTGTCAACCCTCTGAAATCATCCCGAGGCCCCCGCGACCTCAACCAAAAGCACCAATGACACCTATTACCCTATTCAAACTTGTACCAATTCTTAAAACACCTTACGCAACACCGAAAACCCGAATTAATCAATGATTTAAGCCTAAGAACTTCCATTTTTCTCAAATTACGCTTCCGATAAAAAACCTAACCAAAACACGTTCGAATGACCTGAAACTTTGAACATACATCCCAAACGGCATGACGGAGCTATTGCAACTTCCGAAATTCCATTCCGACCCTCGGATCAAAAACTCACTATCGGACCGGAAACTTCAAAAATTCAAACTTGGGCATTTCAAGCCTAAATGAGCTACGGACTTCCAAAATACATTCCGAACACTCTCCCAACCCCGAAATCACCTAACAGAGCTAACAGAACCATCTGATTTAAATTTCGAGGCCATCTTCACAC
The DNA here is from genome assembly GCA_026770625.1 of Nicotiana glauca. Classification (NCBI taxonomy): domain Eukaryota; kingdom Viridiplantae; phylum Streptophyta; class Magnoliopsida; order Solanales; family Solanaceae; genus Nicotiana; species Nicotiana glauca. The sequence continues at coordinate 30,051 of MU733946.1, read as the reverse complement.
AGTTCCGACTACGGACCATTTTTCAACACTTAAGCTCTCATTTAGGGACTAAGTGTCCCAAAACTCTCCGAAGCCCAACACCGAACGTCCTGCCAAACCAAAACAACAACAATGAACTTAGGGGAAGCAGTTAATAGGTGATCGGGACGTTAATTCTTAATATGACTGACCGGGTCGTCACAGGACCTCTCCATTGCACCTTCACCGAAGCAACATCCTTTGACCTCAACTTTCGAACTTGACGATCCAAAATGGCTGTTGGCTCTACATCATAAGTCAAATCAATCTCCATTTGAACCATACTGAAATCCAGAACATGGGACGGGTGTCCAATATACTTCCGGAGCGTAGAAACATGAAAAACTGGATGCACGCTTGACAAGCTGGGTAGCAAGGCAAGCTCATAAGCCACCTCCCCAATCCTCTGGAGTACCTCAAAAGGCCCAATGAATCGCGGACTCAAATACCCTTTCTTTCTCATAACACCTTTTGTGCGTGAAACCTTCAACAGGACCTTCTCACCAACCATGTAGGATACATCTCGAACCTTCCTGTCTGCATAACTCTTCTGTCGCGATTGTGTTGTAGGAGTCTCTCCTGAATATCCTTCACCTTCTCTAATGCATGACAAAATTTGTCCCCAATAGTTTAGCCTCACCGGGATCGAACCAACCAACTGGAGATCTACATCGCCTCCCATATAAAGCCTCATACGGAGCCATCTGAATGCTCGACTGGTAGTTGTTGTTGAAGGCAAATTCTACAAGCGGTAGAAACCGATCCCATGACCCTCTAAAGTCAATAACACAGGCGCGTAGCATATCCTCTAATATCTGAATGGTGCACTCGGACTGCCCGTCCGTCTGAGGGTGAAAGGATGTGCTCAATTGTACCTAAGTACCCTACTCTCGCTGAACAGTCTGCCAAAACTGCAAAGTAAACTGAGTGCCCCGATCTGATATAATGGAAACTGGGATACCATGCAACCGAACAACCTCCCGAATATAAATCTCTGCCAGCCACTCTGAAGAATAAGTAGTACAAACAGAAATGAGCCATTCCGACCCTCGGATCAAAAACTCACTATCGGACCGGAAACTTCAAAAATTCAAACTTCGGCATTTCAAGCCTAAATGAGCTACGCACTTCCAAAATACATTCTGAACACGCTCCCAACCCCGAAATCACCTAACGGAGCTAACAGAACCATCAGATTCAAATTCTGAGGCCGTCTTCACATTGTTCCGACTATGGACCATTTTTCAACATTTAAGCTCTCATTTAGGGACTAAGTGTCCCAAAACTCTCTGAAGCCCAACACCAAACGTCCCAGCAAACCAAAATAGCAAAAATGAACTTAGGGGAAGCAGTTAATATGGGATTAGGGTGTTAATTCTTAAGACGACCGGCCAGGTCGTCACATCCTCCTACACTTAAACATTCATTCGTCCTTGAACGAGCATAGAGAACATACCTGAAGTAGTGAAAATAGGAGGGTAGCTGCTGCGCGTATCCTGCTCGGTCTCCCAAGTCGCCTCCTCGGCCTGTTGACCCTGCCACTGAACCTTTACTGAAGCTATGTTCTTTGACCTCAACTTTCTGATCTGCCTGTCCAATATAGCCACTGGCTCCTCAACATAAGATAGATCCTTGTCCAACTGGACTGAACTGAAATCCAACACGTGCGATGGGTCACTGAGATACCTCCGGAGCGTCGAAACATGAAATACCGGATGAACTCCAACCAAACTGGGAGGTAAGGCGAGCTCATAAGCAACCTCCCCAACTCGCATCAAGATCTCAAAAGTTCCAATAAACCTCGGACTCAGCTTTCCTTTCTTGCCAAACCTCATGACGCCTTTCATAGGCGAAACCCGAAGCACAGAACCCGCTCATCAACCATATATGAAACATCACGAACCTTCCTGTCCACGTAACTCTTCTGTCTAGACTAGGCTGTATGGAGTCTATCCTGAATCATCTTAACATTCTCCAATGCATCCTGAACCAACTCTGTGCCCAAATAGCCTGGCCTCACCCGGCTCAAACCAACCCACCAGAGATCTACATATCCTACCATATAAAGCCTCGTACGGCGCTATCTGAATGCTGGACTAATAACTGTTGTTGTAAGCAAACTCCGCCAATGGCAAGAAATGATCCCAAGACCCTCCAAACTCAATCACACACGTATGGAGCATATCCTCAAGAATCTAAATAGTGCGCTCGGACTATCCATCCATCTGGGGTGAAATGTTGTGCTCAACTCCACTCGAATGCCTAACTCTTGCTGTACGGCTCTCCAGAACCGCAATGTAAACTGAGTGCCTCTGTCCGAAATAATAGAAACTTGAATACCATGCAGACGGACGATCTCCCGGATATAAATCTCCCCCAACCGCTCCGATGAATAAGTGGTACACACAGAAATGAAATGAGCAGACTTGGTCAGCCGATCCACAATGACCCAAATAGCATCAAACTTCTTCAATATCTGTGGGAGTCCTGATACAAAATCCACGGTGATGCGCTCCCATTTCCACTCTGGAATCTCTATCTGCTGAAGCAACCCACCCGGGCGCTAGTGCTCATACTTCACCTGCTGGCAGTTAAGGCATCTAGTCACATAACCAACTATATGTTTCTTCATCCGCCTCCACCAATAGTGCTGCCTCAAGTCCTGATACATCTTCGCGGCACCCAAATGGATGGAATACTGCGAACTATGAGCCTCTGCTAGAATCAACTCTCAAAGACCACCAACATTGGGCACACAAATCCAGCCCTGCATCCTCAATACCCCATTATCTCTGATTGTCACATCTCTGCCATATCCCTACTAAACCTTGTCCTTAAGGACAAGTAAATGAAGGTCTTCATACTGCTGCTCCCTGATATGATCAAATAAGGAAGACCAGGAAACCACACAGGCTAGAACCCGACTGGGCTTCGAAAGATCCAATCTCACAAACTGGCTGGCTAAGGCCTGAACATCTATCGCCATAGGCCTCTCTGAAGCTGGTAAGTATGCAAACTACCCAAACTCTCTGCCCGGCGACTCAAGGCATCCACCACCACATTGGCCTTGGCAGGGTGATACAGAATAGTAATGTCATAATCCTTCAGCAACTCTAACCACCTCCTCTGATGCATATTTAGATCCTTTTGCTTAAGTAAGTGCTGCAAGATCCGGTGGTCAGTATATATCTCACAAGGCACACCATACAAATAATGACGCCAGATCTTCAAGGCATGAACAATAGCAGCTAGCTCAATGTCGCGGACAGTCTAATTTTTTACATGTATCTTCTACTATCTGGATGCGTAGTCAATCACCCTACCGTCCTGCATCAACACCGCTCCAAGTCCAACTCTCGAGTTGTCACAATAGACAGTATAAGACCCCGAACCGGTAGGCAACATCAAGATTGGGGCTGTAGTCAAAACTGTCTTGAGCTTCTGAAAGCTCGCCTCACACTCCTCTGTCCACTGAAATGGGGCACCCTTCTGGGTCAATCTAGTCATAGGGACCGCAATCGATGACAATACCTCCACGAAACGACGGTAGTAGCCCGCCAAACCAAGGAAACTGCGAATCTCTGTAGCTGAGGATGGCCTGGGCCAACTCTGTATGGCCTCTATCTTCCTCGGATCCACCCGAATACCCTCACTCGAAATCACGTGGCCTAAGAATGCCACCGAACTCAGCCAAAACACACATTTTAAGAACTTTGCATATAACTTCTTTTCCCTCAAGGTTTGAAGCACGGTCCTCAGGTGCTGCTCATAATCATCCCAAATCTGGGAATACACTAGAATATCATACAATAACGAATGAGTCAAGATATGGTCTAAATACACTGTGCATCAAATACATGAAAGTTGCTGGGGCATTGGTCAGCCCAAATAACATAACAAGGAACTCGTAATGACCATACCGAGTCCTGAAGGCAGTCTTCGGGATATCTGGCTCCCGAATCTTCAACTGATGGTAACCTGAGCGCAAGTCAATCTTAGAAAACACATGTGTGCCCTGAAGCTGGTCAAACAGATCATCAATACGAGGCAAAGGATAATGGTTCTTCACTGTAACTTTGTTCAACTGGCGATAATCAATACACATACGCATAGAACCATCCTTCTTCTTCACAAACAAGACAGGAGCACCCCATGGTGAAACGCTGGGTCGAATAAAACCCTTACCAAGCAATTCCTGCAACTGATCCTTCAACTCCTTCAACTCAGGAGGAGCCATACGATACGGAGGAATGGAGATGGGTTGAGTGCCCGACAACAGATTAATGCCAAAATCAATGTATCTATCGGGCAGCATGCCCGGAAGATCAGCTGGAAACACATCAGGATAATCCCGTACCACTGGAACTGAATCAATAGAAGGGATGTCAACACTAACATCTCTCACATAAGCTAAATACGCGGCACACCCCTTCTCAACCATATGCTGAGCTTTAAGAAAAGAGATAACTCTACTGGGAGTGTGATCTAAAGTACCACTCCACTCAATACGCGGAATACCTGGCACAGCCAGTGTGACGGTCTTGGAGTGACAATCAAGAATAGAAAAATGGGGCAACAACCAGTCTATGCCCAAAATAATTTCAAAATCCACCATACCGAGTAACAATAAATCCGCTCTGGTCTCAAAACCACGAATAATAACCAAACATGACCGATAAACGCTGTCCATAACAAGAGAATCTCCCACAGGGTAGAAACATAAATGGGGGCACTCAAAGAATCCCGAGGCACACCCAAATGCGGAGCAAAGTAAGAAGACACATAAGAATAAATAGAGCCTGGATCGAATCGAACCGATGCCTCTCTGTGACAAACCAGTATAATGCCTGTAATGACAGAGTCGGTGGCAACAGCCTCAGTACGAGTAGGAATAGCATAACATCTGGCCCGACCCCTCTCTCAAAGGCGACCTCTATCTCCCCGACCTCCGCCCCTAGCCGGCTGGGCAGGTGGGGTAGAAGATGGAGCTGTGATCATAGCCTGAGAACTCTGAGGAGCACACTGTGGCTGAGCAGTCTTTGAAGATTCACCCCTACTAAGTCTGGGGCAGTCCCTAACCATTTGGCGTGTATCACCACACTCAAAACAAGCTCTAGGAGGACGCGGTGGCTGTGCCTGACTAGGGCCAGGTCTGCTGGACTGACCCTTGGAAGTACCTCGCACAGGAGGCGCGCTAGAAACTGGAGGTGCATAGTAAGGCTCCTGAGGTGTAGGCAAAGCCGGAGCACTGCAGGCTGCTGGAAAAGCTGAATGAACAGGGCAACCTGTATAACCTCTACCATAACGACCTGCTGATGGGGTATGGGCACCAGAGTAGTGACCCGACTCTCGAGACCTCTTGGCCTCCCTCTCCCCTCGCTCCCTGGCGAGCATACCCTCAATCCTCCCAGAAATGCTCACTACCTGCTGATAAGGAATGTCCATCTCTAACTCTCGAGCCACGCTAGATCTTATGGGTGGGATAAGACCCTCAATGAATCTGCAAACTCTCTCCCGAACTGTAGCAACCAAAGCCGGTACATGCCTGGACAACTTGGTATAACGGATAGCATACTCCAAAACAATCATAGCACCCTGGCGCAAATGCTCAAACTCTGCACGCCATGCATCCCTGAGACTCTGGGGAACAAACTCTCTCATAAATATATCCGAGAACTAGGTCCAAGTCAGTGAAGCAGCCTCGACTGGACTGTCTATCTCATAAGTGCGCCACCAATCATAGGCGGCTCCCCGAAGCTGAAAAGTAGTGAAAGAAATCCCGCTGGACTCCACTATGCCCATAGGCGAAGGATACGATGACACTCTGCCAGAAATCCCAAGGCATCGTCTGATGCTAATCCACTGAACACTGGGGGATCATACTTCTTAAACCTCTCAAGTCTCCGCTGCTCGTCCTCTAAAGTAGCTGACCCATCATCGAGCTGAACTGGAGCTACAGGCGGTGCGGGAATAATCTTGGGAACTTGCTCAACCTGCACTCGCTGCTCAGGAGTGCGGACGATAGGAGTCTGTGCTCCTCCCCCGACCTGGGATGTGGCTGCGGTAAGGGGAAGCAGCCCTGCCGGAGCCAAGGTGGTGTACATACTCATGAAATGAGCCAAAGTCTCCTGGAGAGCTATAGTAGTAGTGGCAGTAGTAGGCGTGCCAGGTGCCAAGACTCTGGCTGGATTTGCTGCCGGTGCCTCAGCGGCATCTCGCGCAGGTGCTCTGGCTACACTACGTGCACGTCCTCGACCTCATCCCTGGCCCCGACCTCCGACGGCTACAGTAGGGGGCGCGGGTGCCTGACCATCTCGAATAGCACGTGTCCTCACCATCTGTGAGAGCATAGAAGACAGAAGTTTAAAATTTATGTCAAAAATATCGCACGACAAGGAATTCAAATGAAATGAAGATTTTTCCTAAACAGTTACATAGCCTCTCATAGATAAGTACAGACGTCTCCGTACTGATCAGCGAGACTCTAATAAATCGGCCTGTGTTTCGTATGCGCAGAAGGGGCATGGGTACACCACAGCGGTACTCAGTAAGTGCCAAGACTAACCTCGGTTGGGTAGTGACGAGGAAGGTCAGGGCCCTACTGTGGTAAAATATAATAATAAATTAACAGTATGAAAGAAATGGTAGTAATAATGAGCACAGCAGTAAGATAAGACAGGCCTACGAGGCAATAACAACTACACAAAGAACAAGTAAACATGGAATGTGTACAGCTCAATACCAGTGATAACCATGAGGATCTCCCAGGATACCGTCTTGTAGTCCTTCTTCTTATCTGTCCAGTGGATCTCCCGGGATACCGTCCCATAGTCCATCACATATGTAAATCCGAAGGATCTCCCGGGATACCGTCCCGTAGTCCAACCATCAATATGCAGGGGGATCTATCGGGAATCTAACCCGTAGTCCCGAAGTAAATGTGTAGGGGGATCTATCGGGAATCTAACACGCAGTCCCAAAATAAAAGTGCAGGGGGATCTGTTGGGAATCTAACCCGCAATCCCAAAGTAAAAGTGCATGGGGATCTACCGAGAATCGAACCCGTAGTCCCAAAGTAAAAAACAACGAGGGGGAGCTACCGGAATCCTACATCTGTAGTCCTAATATAATTACGCAATCACAACCAGAAGATACACAAAAATTAATTACAAAAGACAAACAACAGGTAGTACTGGCCTAGCATGCTTCACGTAGTACAGTCAAGGCAACTTAAGAAATTAGGCAAGTTAAATCAACTTAACATGCTTTCCAAATCTAGCACAGGTTATAATTGCAAGTAGAATAAGGCAAATATGAAAGAAACTCAATCTCGATATCTTAAGTAAAAATTGGATTTTCAACAATTGGCTCAAGTACGCGCCCGTCACCTCGCGTACAAGGCACTCAAAATACCAAATAACAAATCCTAAGGGGAAAGGTCCCCCCCACAAGGTTAGACAAGCCACTTACTTCGAACCAATACAAAAATAAACCAGAAACCACGCCTTTGCCACGAGTATCCGACTCCAAATGGCCCAAATCTATTCAGTTCAATTACATGTCGTAAATAACATCTCAAGCAACTGATTCTACTATTAAATTCAAGGACAAGACGCGAAATTAGGTAAAATGACCCAAATTCCCTTACGGTCAACGTCTCAGAATCAAATAATTTTTATATTTTTAGAACCCTCGTACTCTCATGAGTCTAACCATATAAAAATCTCCAAAATCGGAGTTCAAACACCCCCTCAAAACTCAATAGTTTAGCCTATGAAGTTTTACCCAATCTTTTCAATTTTTGATCCTCAATTCGATTCATAAATATAGATTTAACTACAAAATAATCAAATATAACTAGAAGGGATTAAAGAAACGTTACCCAATAATCTCCTCTTCAAAATCCTCTCAAAATTGCCCATCCTCGAGCTCAATTTGATTTTGCTAACTTTTGAAAACTAACCCTTGATCAATCTCGCTTCTGCGGTCCTCTATGCCACATCTGCGGTTCCCAAGCCGCAGATGCGGAAATACCAGAAGCAGCAAAAATCTGCTATCTCCCAGCTTCCAAAATTCTTCCGTCAACCCTCTGAAATCATCCCGAGGCCCCCGGGACCTCAACCAAAAGCACCAATGACACCTATTACACTATTCAAACTTGTACCAATCCTTAAAACACCTTACGCAACACCGAAAACCCGAATTAATCAATGATTTAAGCCTAAGAACTTCCATTTTTCTCAAAATACGCTTCCGATAAAAAACCTAACCAAAACATGTCTGAATGACCTGAAACTTTGCACACACATCCCAAACAGCACGACGGAGCTACTGCAACTTCCTAAATTCTATTCGCGACCGTCGGATCAAAAACTCACTATCAGACCAGAAACCTAAAAAATTCAAATCTTCGGCATTTCAAGCCAAAATGAGCTACGGACTTCCAAAATACATTCAAAATACGCTCCTAACCCCGAAATCACCTAACGAAGCTAACAGAACCATTGGATTTAAATTCTGAGGTTGTCTTCACACTGTTCCAACTACAAACAATTTTTCAACATTTAAGCTCTCATTTAGGGACTAAGTGTCCCAAAACTCTCCGAAGCCCAACACCGAACATCCCGGCAAACCAAAATAGCAGCAACGAACTTAGGGGAAGCAGTTAATAGGGCATCAGGACGTTAATTATTAAGACGACCGGCTGGGTCGTCACACGACCTCTCCACTACACCTTCACCGAAGCAACATCCTTTGACCTCAACTTTCGAATTTGACGATCTAAAATGGCTGTTAGCTCTACATCATAAGTCAAATCACTCTCAAACTGAACGATACTGAAATCCAGAACATGGGACGGGTGTCCAATATACTTCCGGAGCATAGAAACATGAAAAACTGGATGCACGCTCGACAAGCTGGGTTGCAAGGCAAGCTCATAAGCCACCTCCCCAATCCTCTGGAGTGCCTCAAAAGGCCCAATGAATCGTGGACTCAATTTCCCTTTCTTTCCGAATCTCATAACACCCTTTGTGGGTGAAACCTTCAATATGACCTTCTCACCAACCATGTAGGATACATCTCGAAACTTCCTGTCCGCATAACTCTTCTGTCGTGATTGTGATGTACGGAGTCTCTCCTGAATCTCCTTCACTTTCTCTAATGTATCCTGGACCAAATCTGTCCCCAATTGTCTAGCCACACCGGGCTCGAACCAACCAACTCGAGATCTGCATCGCCTCCATATAAAGCCTCATACGGAGCCATCTGAATGCTCGACTGGTAGTTGTTGTTGTAGACGAACTCTGCAAGCGATAGAAAGCAATCCCATGACCCTCCAAAGTCAATAACACTGGCGCGTAGCATATCCTCTAATATCTGAATGGTGCACTCGGACTGCCCGTCCGTCTGAGGGTGAAAGGTTGCGCTCAACTGTACCTGAGTACCCAACTCTCGCTGAACAGTCTACCAAAACTGCAAAGTAAACTGAGTGCCCTGATCTGATATAATGGAAACTGGGACACCATGCAACCGAACAAACCGGCTTGGTCAAGGGCGATGCAATGGAGGAAAATCCCTGAACGAACTGGCGATAATAGCCTGCCAACCCAAGAAAACTATGAATCTCCGTGGCTGAGGACGGTCTAGGACAACTCTGAACCGCCTCTATCTTCTTTGGGTCAACCTGAATACCCTCGCTGGACACCACGTGTCCCAAGAAAGCCAGTGAACTGAGCCAAAACTCACACTTGGAGAACTTTGCATAAAGCTTCTCCTCCTTCAATCTCTGCAATACAACTCGCAAATGTTGCGAGTGCTCCTCCTGACTACGTGAGTACACTAGAATATCATCAATGAAAACAATAATGAACGAATCCAGATAAGACCGAAATACACTGTTCATCAAATGCACAAATGCTACTGGGGCATTGCCCGAAAGACATGACAAGAAACTCATAGTGACTATATCTAGTCCTGAAAGCAATCTTATGAATATCTGAATCCCTAATCTTCAACTGGTGATAACCCGAACGGATATCAATCTTGCAAAACACCCTCGCTCCCTGAAGCTGGTCAAACAAATCATTAATACGAGGCAGGGGATGCTTGTTCTTAATTGTTACCTTGTTCAATTGCCTATAATCGATGCACATTCTCATTGTGCCATCCTTCTTCTTCACAAACAGAACTGGTGCACCCCAAGGTGACAGACTAGGCCGAATGAAACCCTTATCTAGGAGTTCCTGAAGCTGCTCTTTCAATTCTTTTAACTCCGTTGGTGCCATACGATATGGAAGAATAGAGATGGGCTGAGTGCCCGGCACCAGGTCAATACCAAAATCAATATCTCTGTCCGGCGGCATGCCCGACAAGTATGTAGGAAATTTATCGGAAAAATCCCTCACGACTGGAACGGAATCAATACTAGGAGTCTCAGCTCCAACATCCCTCACAAAAGCTAGATATGACAAACAACCTTTCACAACCATACACTAGGCCGCAAGAAAGAAATCACCCTACTCGAAACATAATCAGTCACACCATGCCACTCAATCCGCGGTACACCCGGCATAGCCAAAGTAATTGTCTTAGCATGACATTCTAGAATAGCATGACACGGAGATAACCAATCCATGCCTAAAATAATATCAAAGTCCACCATGCTCAATAGCAATAGATCAACTCGGGTCTCCAGACCCCCAATAACCACAATACATGATCGGTACACACGGTCCATAATAACAGTGTCGCCCACCGGGGTAGACACATGAACAGGTAAAGCAAGAAACTCCCGGGGCGCACTTAAATAGTGAGCAAAATATGAGGACACATAATAATAGGTGGAACCTGGATCAAATAATACTGAGGCATCTCTGTGGCAGACTGAAACAATACCTATAATGACAGCATCTGAAGCGATGGCATCTATACTGCCTGTCATAGCATAAAAATGAGCTTGGCCACCGCCCGATCGACCTTCCCCTCTGGGGCGACCCTTGGCTGCCTGATCTCCACCCCTAGCTGACTGGGCGGGTGGTGAATTAATTGGGGTAGAAGTCGAGGGCTGACCCCTCTACTGGTGCTGACCATCACAGAGTCGAGGACACTGTCTCCTCATTTGACCAAACTCTCTGTACTCATAACAACTACCCGGTGTTGGAGATGGGGACTGAAGGGAACCCCTCACACCTGAGTGACTGGCAGATGCACCCGGTGTAGAAGAACCCTGAGTTGATGGGGCACGAGATGAACTCTGATCTGGGAGGGCGCTAAGTGAATGCTGGCCCTGCTGAGACCCATGATGACCACGACCTGAAGATGCCCCACGATACTCTGGACAGGCCGACTGAGAAGGACTGAAAGAATGACCTCTACCATGTTGTACCTGGCCCCTCGAAGGAGAACCACTATAATTGCCTCATCCACAAGGCCTTTTGGCATCCCTATCCCCTCGCTCTGACGGTGAACTGACTCGATCTCACGAGTAATATCCACCACCTCCTCAAATGTAGCACCCGATACTCTTTCTCTAGTCATTAGAATATAGAGATGATAGTTAAGGCCATCCACAAACCTCCTGATCCTCTCACGGTCCGATGGAATCATCCAGGTGGCATGACGAGCCAACTCCGAAAACCTCATCTCGTACTGAGTCACGGTCATGCCTCCCTGTGTCAACCACTTGAACTGCCTACGCAGCTCCTCTCTACGGGACTGCGGTACGTACTTCTCCAAAAAGAGAGTGGAGAACTCCTGCTAGGTAAAGGGAACTGCACCAACAGGCCTACGGCTCTCACACGCCTCCCACCAAGTGAAGGCAACCCCAGTAAACTGAAAGGTAGTAAAGGCCACACCGCTAGACTCAAGAATCCCCGCTGTACAGAGCATCCGCTGACACCTGCCAAGAAAACCCTGGGCATCCTCACCCTCAGCACTACTGAATGTCGGAAGCTGGAGTCTACCAAACCTCTCAAGATGACGCTGCTTATCTTACGACATAGCTGGAACCCTGAACTCCTGCACTGGTGCAACCTACTGAGCTGGAGGTGCTTCTGGCATTTGTAGTCCCTACACTACCTGCTCAGGTGTGCGGGCAGCGGGAGTCTGATTGCCTCACCCGGCCTGCGAAGTAGCTGCTGTTGTGGTGGATGAAACTACTTGAGTCAGGCCAGTGCAAACTGTCAAAATCTGAGTCAAGGTCTCATGTAATCCCGGAATCACGATGGGCACAGCTGGTGCCTGAGCTGGTACTGCTGGAGTTTGATCCGGAACTGGGGCAGCTGGTAGATCAACAGATGCTGCCCTTGCCACTCTGCCTCTGCCACGACCGCGTCCACGACCTATGGTGGTCTCAGTGGGTGACACTGGTGGTCGTCCTCCTCGTCTGGTAGCTCATGTCCTCACCATCTGTGAGATAATAGAATAATAGAAGTTTAGTTCTTGATTCAACAAAGTCGCACGACAAGAATTTTAAGAATACAAAGTTTTCCTAAAGGTTTCACAGCCTCCCGAGGATAAATACTGACGTCTCCGTACCGATCCACGAGACTCTACTGAACCAGCTCATGACTCGCGAGACCTAGTAACCTAGGCTCTGATACCAACTTGTCACGACCCCAACCCCGGTCGTGATGACACCCAACACCATACTAGACAAGCCCGACCAATTCAACACTCAATCTCTTTTTAGTAAAAATTCAATGCCGATTAACAAGATTTAATTACCAAACTGATGTGAATAGAAGTCTAAAATAAAGACGAAATGTACGAAAACCATAATAATAATCTCTACAAAATCCCATTGATCCAGTGTCACGAGTCAAAAGCCTCTAGTACATGAGTTCAATAGTCTAATACAATAACAGTCTAAAAATGCGGAAAGATAAAGAAATATAGAGGGAGAAATTGGGTCTGCAGATGCCATGCAGCTACCTCGATAACTCTGGTGAAATTTGAACAGCAGAATAGCTCGAACTACACCTCAGGAACACCTGAATCTGCACACATGGTGCAGAGAGTAATGTGAGTACTCCGACCCATTGAGTAATAACAATAAATAATGACTGACGGAATGAAATCTCGTAATAACACTAAGCAGTTCTATATCAAAGCAATAAGAACATTTAGACAACAATTAATGAAGAAGTCACGTAAAATTCTTTAAAACTAGTACTCAACTCATATACTTTTCACAATACCCAAAATCATAATTATACCGCTGTGGCGTGCATCCCGATCCATATATCGCTGTAGCGCACAAACCGATCCATAATGATAGTCGATTGCGCTCACTTGGGGTGTACAGAATCCGGAGGGGCTCCTACAGCCCAAGAGCTATATTGTTGTGGCGCCCAGTCCGATCCATATATATATATATATATATATATATATAAGTATCCATTTGTTGTGTCGTGCAGCCCGATCCATATAAATATACTGTTGTGGCGTGCAACCCGATCCATAACATATAAAACATCCTCACTATTGGGTTCTCAACCCCTCTCAGTCAATATAATCACAGCCTCTCGGGCATACTAATATAAGAAAGGGATCTCAGCCCATATATTACCTTCATTAAGGATTAACAATTTCAAAGCCAGTTCATATTGTATTAAGCACTTAGAAACATGACTGAGGGTATGATTTTAAAAAGTAAAGTGCGGTCAATCAGTAAAAAATTCCCCTAAGGGTTCTACAAGTCGGCACAAGGCCCCAAACATGGCAACTAGCCAAATCATATTGATAATAATTAAATCTCAGTCAAAATACAGTAGAATCATCAATCGGGATGGACCAAGTCCCAATCCCCAGTGGTAACGGATCCCACGCTCATCATACAACATGTTTCTCACCTCAACATAGCACTATGTTTTGCAAATCCGGGGTTTCAAACCCTCAGGACATCATTTATAGTCATTACTTACCTCAAGCCGGCTAAACTCTAGCTCTCTATGCCCTTGCCTCTCAAATCAACGTCCTCACGTGTCGAATCTGATCAAAACCACAACGAATACGTCACAATATGCTAAGGAAACAATACCCAATCAAAAATAATCGAAAAATACAAAAAATCTCGAACCCGAGCCCCGGGCCCACTTCTTGAACCTCAAAAATTTATAAATCAACGGGTTCCTTATCTCACCAAGAGTCTATACATATCAAGAACTCTCAAATCCGAGCTCAAATTGCCCTTCAAATCCCTATTTAAAATTTCAAAAAACTCAAGCCCTAGTTCTTCCTATTTTAGCCAAGTTTCCATGAATTTCAAGGTAAATTCACAATTAAATCATGTTTTTAGTTCATAAGACTCACCTCCAATCAATCTCAGTCGAAACCCTCTTCAATTCCTCCCAAAAAGATCTCACAATGCTCAACAATGGAGGAAAATGACTTAACCTCGCGGAACAAAAAATGTTTTAAAACCCTTCTGCCGAGTCATTACCGCATCTGCGGTCATTTAACCACTTCTGCGGGACCGCTTCTGTGGTAAATCCTCCGCATTTGTAGAATTTCCCTTAATTCCCAATTCCTGCATCTGCGGTCAATAAGTCACATCTGCGACTCTGCAGATGCGGCTCCCATTCCGCACTTGCGGTTCCTGCTGAAATCCTGACTTCCGCTTCTACTATATCAGCCCTGCATCTGCGATACCGCATATGTGGGCTCTCGTCCGCATCTGCGAAAACAGCTTCCCAAGCAAATATCGCACCTGTGACCTTCTTTACGCATCCGCGATACCGCACCTGCGGTCCCTTTTCCGCAGGTGCGGAAATACCAGCACCAGAAAGTTTTCTGCAATAACACAAGTCCAAAACTTATCCCGCTAGCCATCCGAAATCACCCCGAGGCCCCCGGGACCTCAACCAAAAGCACCAACCCTTCCCATAACATCATTCAAACTTGTTCCAATCATTAAAACACCTCAAATAACACCAAAACTATCAAATTACATCGAATTCAAGCCTAAGTTCTTCTAAAATTTTCGAAACATGCATTTGATAAAAAACCCAACCAAATCACCTCCGAATGACCTAAAATTTTACACACACATCCCAAATCACATAACGAAGCTTTAGCAACTCTCGGAATCGCATTCCGACCCTCGAATCAAAATCTCACCTATCGACCGAAAATCGCCAAAATACTAACTCCGCCAATTCAAGCCTAATTCTACACCGGACCTCCAAAATCACTTCTGATCACACTCCTAAGTCACAAATAATTCCTCGAAGCTAACCAAATCACCAGAAATCACATCCGAGCCCTCTAATAAATATATCAACATCCGATTGACTTTTCCAAACTAAGCCTTCCTTAAAGAGACTAAGTGTCTCATTTACTTCTAAAATCAATCCAAACCAACTCGTTCACACAAGACACTGATAATGAAGCATAAAGAAGCATAAATATAGAAAACGGAGCGGCGACTCATGAGACGACGGGTCAGGTCGTCACAATTATATTAAAAGGAGGGTAGTATGCATCTATACCTTCTATATTATCTTCTATATTTGCTTATTGCATGTTGTACAGAAATAATAATTATTAAATATATAACTTAATAGTAAAGAACACATTCAAATTTATAATTTAGTACTGAATATTGATATTATTTCAATTATAGGTGAAATTCTAATGAGACTAATCAATTAAAATATCATATAAAAATATACAAAGTGAAGGATAGAGATAATATGTTGATATTTATAATATTTATTTATTTATAATAATGTTAGAATTTTGAAGATGGACGTAATAACGGAATAAAAGTTTCGAGAAAAAATTTTAGGAATAAGAAAATAGATTTTTGTGTTATATTAAAAGGAAAGCAATGGAGAAAAATATTAAGTCAAGTGACAAGCTAATAAAATGTAATGAGGTAATACTAAATATAGTAGATTATGTATTAAAGAAAAGCGATGAACTCAAAGCAATTCGATTACTATATGAATCCTTTTATAACTTTATAAGATTCTTTTATTGAGTATGTTTTCTTGGGTAATAAGAAGGTAATTAGAGTTTGATTGAAGCAATAAGATATAATGTGCTCAAACAAGTTAGATTACATGATATACTTTACATTTTTTTAATATTATCCGCGCATCGCGCGGGTACTAATACTAGTTTATTGTAATAGTTGAAAATTTTAACAACCTTTACTAGTTTAACAAATGATTTGGTAAGGGGTATTATTACATTTAGCCTCTGCCAGTAACTATTTACATCTGGTAATTAAAAATGTGTATAAAATTTATCTATAACATACAATATATAGATGTATAATATATATATATATATATATATATATATATATATATATATATATATATATATATATATATATATATTATTATTATTAATCTTACGGCCGCTATATAATGTCAATTTTTCTTTATGAAGTCAAATTGTAGATTTGTTTGTCCTTTCAGATTATCCACAATTTTTAAAGAAAATTTGGCATCCTAACAATTCATAATAGAAATTGGTAATATTTTAGCTTTGTATTAGGTTTGGCAAAGATAGCCCCAACAATTGGCATTATATTGCCAAATTTTTAAAAAATTATTCTCTTTTATATTCTCTCTCAAAATANTAGAAATTGGTAATATTTTAGCTTTGTATTAGGTTTGGCAAAGATAGCCCCAACAATTGGCATTATATTGCCAAATCTTTAAAAAATTATTCTCTTTTATATTCTCTCTCAAAATAAAAAACTACACGCTTATTTTGGCCAAAAACTCATTTAAAGGGTAAGTTACACCATACACCTCTTTTAAAGAACCCTTAACATACTATACTTCAATTATAAAATTACATGTAGTATAAATCAATTAATTACCCCACATACCTATTTAGTTAATTGACAATAACTACCTAATAAATATATCCTCTTAATTAAAGGAAGCTATATTTACAAAGCAAATTCACTCAAAATCTTACTCCATGTATTTCGAACTTGCTCCAAAATTAAAGAATAAAAAATAATTATCCATTAAATAATTTTTCTTACTATGAGAACCTTTGTCGTTATAGAAGTTTATCTTCTTTTATACAATAAAAAATATAGTAAACTAATTATTGTATATTATTAAAGAATGTTAATATTCCAAGTAAAATAGTATATACACAATAAATATAAATAAAGTATGTTTGATTTGAATATTATATTGCAAATTATATGTTTGGTTTGAATTTTGTATTCCAAATTAGAATATTATGGTATATTTAATTTGAATAATGTATTCCAAATTAGAATATTATGATATATTTAGTTTTTAATATTATATTCTATATTAGAATATTATGTTGTATTGGTTTGAATACTATATTCTTCATTAATCAATTGTAATTTGGTATTTTTGGATTAGATGATATATCTCACATTAAAATATTTTAGTATGTTTGGTTTGAATATTGTATTCTAGTTTGGTTTGAATATTGTATTTCAAATTAGAATATTGTCGTATGTTTGATTTTGATATTGTAATTTTAATTAAAATATTGTGTTGTATTGGTTTGAATAGTATATTCTACACTTTTCTGTAGTTCAGATATTGTATCACAAATTAAAATATTGTTACCTTATTTTTACTTTTCTTTTGATTACACAGATGTAAGAAAAAAATAAAAGATGAAATACTTCAACTATCAAATAAATCTAGTAAAGATGTATTGTCATGTACAAAACAAGTGCTTCATTTTCATATTTTTTCTCTTTCTGCACCCACATGTCATAGGAAAGGTTTCGAGAGGGTTGTTTATTTGGATCAAGAAATCATTGGGATTCCGATGTTTGAGTGAAAATGTATAATCCTAATTTCTTGGGATGATGGAGTGTTTTAAGGAATTTATCAAGTTGGAGAGAGAGATAATCTAATCCCTTAAAATGCGAGGTTTATTTAATGGGATATAATGATATTAAAGATATAAAAAGTAAATACAGTTTTATAAAGTATGTAACGACCCGACCGGTCGTTTTGAGTTCTAGCGCTCCATTTAGCAGTCTGAGGCCATGTATTTCACGTATTATGACTTGTACGCGTGGTCGGAATTGAATTTTGGGAAGTCCAAAGTTGATTTGGAAAGAAAATTCTTATTTCGGAAGCTTAAAGTTAAAAGAATGAACTAGGATTGAAATTTTGAGTAGACGACCTCAAAATCGGGATCTGAAGGTTCCAGCAGGTTCGTATGATGATTTCGGACTTGGGCATACGCCCGGATCGGGTTTTGGATGATCCAGGAGCATTTTGGCGCCTATTGTGGAAAGTAGCATTTTGAAAGAAATTTTATAAGTTTGGCTTATAGTGCATTTCAGTGTTATCAATGCCTGTTTGGGATTCCAAGTCTGTGAATAGCTCAGTATGGTGATTCTGGAGTTGGAAGCGCGATCGAAAGTGAATTCGGAAGTCTGTAGGTCATTTTGGAACCATTTAGCTAAGGATAGAGATTTGAAGGTTTTTGAGAAGTTTGACAAGAAGTGGACTTTTTGATATCGGGGTTGGAATCAGATTCCAAAAGTTGGAGTATGCCCATAATGTCGAATATGACTTGTGTGCAAAATTTGAGGTCAATCGGACGGGATTTGATAGGTTGAAACATCGAAAATAGAAGTTTGAAATTCTAAAGTTCATTAAGTTGAAATAGAGCGTGATTCGGGGTTTTAGAGTTATTTGATATGATTTGAGTCCTTAGGCAAGTCTATAATGTGTTACAGGACTGGTTGGTATGGTTGGTTGGGGTCCCGGGGGCCTCGGGTAGATTCCGGGTGACTAACGGATCGAAACTTGAAGTTTTGAGATAGCTGGTTGCTGGTATAACCGCTTCTGTGGTGGGTTAACCGCAGAAGCGGTACTGCAGAAGCGAGAAAATAAACCGCAGAAGCGGTTGGAGGTGAAGGGAGCTGGGAACGCAGATGCGGTCATATTTTGGCAGAAGCGGGACCGCACCTGCGGAAGGAGAAGCGTAGAAGCGAATTTTAGTCAGGGGCTCGTGGACCGCAGATGCGGTAAAGGTTCCGCAGAAGCGGTACCGCACCTGCAGAAGGAGGTGCGCAGAAGCAAAAAAAGGGAGGCCTGGGAAATACCGCAGATGCGGTACTTGGGCCGCACCTGCGGAACCGCAGAAGTGGTAGAGGAGCTGCAGGTGCGGAAACAGCTGGGGGCAGAGAAATATTTTAAATTCGGGAATTTGCCATTCTTCTCCCATTTTTCACTTGTCATGGGCGTTTGTGGGGAGCTTCAAGAGGGGATTTTCATTATCAACATCAAGGTAAGTCATGCCCCAACTATTTTGAGTTAAATACATCAACTATGTATGGATTTAAGCATGAAATTTGTAGAAAACTTGGGGTTTGGGGGAAAACCTAGAAAATTAGTATTCTTGGAATTTGACCACGATTTTGGGAATAAAATTAAGAGAAAATCATATATTTGAGTTCATTAGTTTATGGATAAACTTTATCTTCGAAAAAATTTCGGATTTCGGGCACGTGGGCTCGAGGGCATTTTCGTCAACTTTTTGATCGGGGTTAAGAATTATTATAAATTAGATTATAATGAGTACCTTAGCATTTATTAATGGATTTACATCATTATTGGCTAGTTTTGGAGCGTTGTGCATCGATTCAAGTCTTCGGAAGGACATGAAATGCCGGTTATGGATCTTCGGATCGAGGTGAGTCTCCTTTCTAACCTTGTAACAGAGAATTGTCCCCATAGGTAAAATAATTGATTATGTGCTCCTATATTGTGGGGGCTACGAATGCATGAGGTGACGAGAGTCCGTGCGTAGCTACTATTTTGCTACTGTCCGGGTAGTTAGGACCCAAAACCATGCTATACTTGGATTATTTACGAAATTATTGATAGCTTGAATTGCTTAAATCACATCGAATTAGTAAACGAATTTCTAAACAGAACAAACTTCATTTTCTTAAATGGTTAAAGAGGATTTATTTTCATTGGATAATTACTCCGTGTGGACTTCTTGATTGATTGTCTGTGTGTTTATTTATGGAACAGGCCGAACGCCTCGGCAGATTAAAAAGATACATCTATAGGCGCGCTGTCGACCCTCGGCAAGTGCACAATTTACATTTTCGTTGGAGCGGGCCGTCTACCTCAGCATAATATGTGCATGCTTGCATTGCTTATCCTGAAACTTATTGAAGTTGGTATTGTCTTTTTATGGTCGCTATAAACTAATAAAGATAATTTAAAGTAAATCTTGGAATTCCATTATTATTTGAGAAGGTGTTACCTGTTTTCTTGCTCTATGAGTTATAATTGCTAGATAAATCCATGTTATCCTCACACCTTCGCCATATTATTATTGGACCACTAGTAAGTGTCGAAGTTGACCATCTCGTCTCTACTTCTTCGAGATTAGACGGGATACTCATTGAGTATACGTTGTTTTTGTACTCATACTACACTTCTGTGCATTTTTGTTGCACAGATATATGTAACTCTAGTAGCTTAATGGAATTGCGGCATGGTTGACACGGAGACTAGGTGAGCTGTATTTTCTCGAGGCAACCCGTAGTCAGCAGAGTCTCTTCAATTATCTGTATTTATTTTCTGTCCCATACTGTGTTCCGAACAGTTGTTGTACTTTATTTGATTTCTTAGAAATTGCTCATGCAGTTGTGACACCGGGTTCTGGGATAGTTTTGGAAGTATTTTGTAATAATTGTTTATCATTTTAATTTGATTGAGATAATTATCTTTTAAATTACTAAATTTTGAAGGAAAATCCTAAAATTCAAAAGTATTAAAATGAGAA
Source organism: Nicotiana glauca (assembly GCA_026770625.1). Taxonomy (NCBI): domain Eukaryota; kingdom Viridiplantae; phylum Streptophyta; class Magnoliopsida; order Solanales; family Solanaceae; genus Nicotiana; species Nicotiana glauca. Next base: position 9,249 of record MU733946.1, on the reverse strand, counting down.
TTTGATTAAGTAATTTGGTTGGCTTGCCTGACAGCAGTGTCCGGCGCCATCGCGGCCCTTAGTGGATTTTGGTTCGTGACAACATGGTATCAGAACACTAGGTTCCTAGGGTCTCACGAGTCATGAGCAAGTCTAGTAGAGTCTCGCGGATGGGTACGGAGACGACTCTGCTTATCCTCGGGAGGCTGCAGGACTGTTAGGAGTACTTCCCTTCTTGACTCCTTATCGTGCGATTTGATCCTTGGAGGCGTATGCCTTTAATTCATTCCTAGTCAATCTTACGCGACATGAACCGCTTGTTATAAATCAAAAATTGAAGAACCATAATGGTACTACAGATGTGATACGGGATATTTCTCCCGGTATAGCTGATCGGATTATCGTTACTTTATGGAAGAATATTTTATTGTTTAAGCCCAGTAGTGGTACTTCTGAGGGCTTTGAGGCTAGGCACAAGTTACCATGATGCTTATGAACTATTGTTCCGCAGTATTGATATGATGGTAGGACATTTGCCTACTTGTCGGGGCGGTAAATGACTTGATGGGAAGATTACTCAGTGTGTGATTCAGAGATTTAGTATTTTACTTCCGGCAAGGGAAGGGCAATCGGGCAGACAATGTTCAGGTTTGGGTTGACAAGGTATCGAAACTCGGTATTTGTGAGCGTTGCAGAATTTCCTTCTTTGATGAGGTGGTGTTGTCCTTATTGGATGTACTAGATTCGCCGGTGTTATGATCTTCTACAATTCGCCTCTGGAGCAGGATATTGCAGGTCAATATTGAAGAAGCGACTATTAGATGTCACAAGGCAAGGTGGTTCAGGGTTGAATATGCAGTTATAACATTGGCAGCTTGAGAAAGATAATTTTCCAAAAGGTGTAAAGTTAGCAGCAATTGTGGGTTCAAGTGCCCCGAAGATAATTTTTTTTTAGGCAGCGGCTGAGCAGCAAAGGATAAGGAAAGACATGTGGGAAGTGTTAGGCGGTGGATAAAATTTCTAGAAGGTCGAGTATAAGAGGCCAAAGGCCGAGTAGTCGATTAAGGGGATGAGTTCAGCCAAGGTGGGAGAGTGGCGGAGTTGCATATGGGCTTTGTAGTGGGATGACCACATACCTTAAGGAGAGTTTGGAGCGATTTGAGAATATTAGTGATTGGTGATTGGGGTCTACGGATTTAACTAGAAGTATGGGCCATTATGCGGTAGGAGATTTGATATAAGGGAAGGAGATTCTTGAATGAAGAAGGATACAACATAACCATGAATTGGAAGAATGTTTCCGCACATTTAATTAATGTCCACGAAGGGTGAATGGACTTGTGCAGCTGGAGAGTGAGCTCGGACTCAGGATGGGTTATTGATATCATAGTAATTGTACCTCGTACAGCAGCATTGGAAGATGCCGGTGAGTGATTTCTACAGGTGGGTTATTCCTGTGAACAGGTTAGCGGTCGCGTGGTTGGCGAGGCTTCTGCGAGGAATTCTATTGGTTATACAGTAATAAGATCGGTCATGCGGATGTTGTTGATGATTCTGAGTATAAAAGGGGGTTTCTACGGTAAGATACCGAGAATATTGGCGGTTGATGGCGCAAGGTTATGTTAATAAGAGATTAAGAATCCTGGTGAACTCCAGAGTTGTGTAATAGTGGCTTCGAGCTAAATGGGAGAGTCCCACCATCTATGATTGGGTTGCATGGTTAATTACTTGCAAAGTTTCTGGTTATTAGCATATTGAGGGGTTATTTCAGCTACGAGAAAAGACCATAAATGGTAATTGAGCAAAGGAATTGTTAAAGGTGTGCTACGGTTGGCCTTATTATCTCATGTTCAGATTTGGGGAGTGATTCTATCGGGTGCTCCGTTAAGAGGGTATTCATGGAGTTGATTATATTCCGAACCAAGTCAGAGCGGGTGGCTCTCAGCAACGGTCCTAATGGATTCAAAAAGAGGTAAAATATGGTGCCTAATGATTTCAAGCCTATACGTATAGTTAAGAATCAAGCTTTTGCAGCAGCTTATGAGTGGAGGCCCAGAATGTTCTACGATGTTTTGACTTGCAGTGTAGCACTTGAGAGAAAGATGAGAAAGGACTTCAGATTTGCTGAGGGATTAGCAGAATGGGCATATCAGTTGAGGGTGCGAATGTGCGCATAAGGAAGGTATGAAACGGTTCATGGGATTTGAGACAACATGGTCTCGTGGTTCCAGGTCACTCGGGGTGAGTGCGAGTGGAATGTGTTAGGTGTTGAATGGATTTAATATTATTTCTAAGGCAATCAAGGATAAATTGGAAGGAATTAGATTGATTAACCACAATTGAGTTGGCGTATTAGTGGTAGAGGTCAGTTCCTTCAGCGTGATCAAGTTATGCATGTGATTTGTGGCGGTACGTGTGAGGCTTTTCGGTCGCTGTAGTTAATGTTGTTCAGAAGCATTCTTCTGTTATGGCCTGTTATGTGTAGGCGGATCTCGGAAGGGCTATGGTGGCTTAGACTACTACTTAGATGTTTGCCTATACTACGGTTATGAGAATTTACCTGTGTGCGGCTATGGTTCGCCTGAAGTGAGTCTAGAAGAAGGTTTTTATATGATGAAGTGTTAACCTATTAGTGGTTCCGGAGTTATAATGAGAATCGTGGTCTATTGCATGTTGGAATGAGGGGTGCAGTGAGTGGTATAGATTGAAGTAAAGATGAAGGTAACAGTTTGGTGTGGACAATGATGTCACAATCTCGGATGAGCAGGAAGGAGTTTCGGTGTTTAAGGTAAGTTGGTATTGTCCTCAGCGTCACCTGAGATTGGTGTTTTGGTAAAATAGGCTTTGCATCCTCGTTAATGATTCTTGATCGCTTTTCAGCATTAGTGCGGCTGGTGGTTTGGATGTGCGGACCCGTTATTCATTTTAGAAGGTTGTGGGAGCGTGTCCCACGGGAAGATTGTATAAGTGTGACATATAGTCACTTGATTGATTAAAGATTTAAACCAAGTATGAGGATTGTGGTAATATCATTAATTCAAGAATTTATGCCTGGAGGGCACTTTGTTTATTGGGTTATAAACTGTGGAGGTTCGCTCCGATTGTGATGGTTGTTCTTATGCATTATGAAAGAAAGGAGAGTTATTATGAGCCTTGGAAAGGTTATTAGCCTAGTCAGTGCGACCAGAATCAGCTTGAGGTCGGTGGATGGACTCAAATGTGAATATGGGCTCTATATCAGGCCAAACGTGTTCATTTAAGTAATGCGCTCCTTATGGGGGAGTTGTCCGGGTGTAATTTCATTGTCGGATATTCCATTCCGAACCATATATCCCGAACTTGATGATTTAGAAGGGGAATTGGTTACGTACGAGAAATCACTGAATCAACAGAAATTTGAGACATTAAAGGAGGCATCGCAAGAAAAGGATGAACAACCAAAAGAAAAAGAAGGCACACCAATAATGGCAGTGTAACGACCCGACCAGTCGTTTTGAGCTTTTGCACTTTCCTCGCCCGTTCTTGGGCATGATAGCCCTGTGTGATGTATTATGACTTATTTAAATCGTCGGTTTTGGTTTTCAGGATGATTAGAATGAATTTGGAAGAACAATTTTCAGTTTGAAGCTTAAAAATTTGAAAGGTTTGACCAAGTTTTAACTTATTAGCATATGATCTCGGATTGGAATTTTTATGATTTGGTTAGCTCCGTTAGGTGATTTGGAACTTAGGAGCGTGATCGGAGTGTCTTTTAAAGGTCCGTAGTAGATTTAGGCTTGAATTGGCGAAATTAGAATTTTGGCATTCTCCAGTTGATAGGTGAGATTTTGATATATGGTTCGGAATGGAATTCCGGAAATTGGAGTAGGTCCGTTGAGTCATTTATGACGTGTATGCAAAATTTTAGGTCATTCTGACGTGGTTTGATAGACTTTTTTATCGAATTCAGAATTCGGAAGTTTTGGAATTTTTAAGCTTGAATCCGAGGGTGATTCGATATTTTGATGTTGTTTTGAGCGTTCCGAAGGATGGAACAAGTTTGAATGATGTTTTATGATTGGTTGTCATGTTTGGTTGAGTTCCGGGGGGGCTCGGGTGAGTTTCGGGGTGGTTCTGAACCATTTCTAAGCTATTTTTAGCTGCTGGTTTTTGGCTACAGCAGTGTACGCGATCGTGGGAATTGGACGCAATCGTGATGAGTAAAATGGGAAAAAAATGTCAGTTCTTCGTGATCACGTATGAAACTTCGCGATCGCATAGAGTAAATATTCTGCTGCACTTATCCAACTTTGGAAGCTTATATCTCACAATCTCTAAGGAATTTGGAGATGATCCAAAAATAAAAGTTGTATTTCTTTGTGTCTAGTTTTCACAAATGTAAATTAATTAGAATTTTAAGTTGTGTACAAAAATTTATGGTCGTTACACTATAGGCTATCCGGGAAGGGTTGAGGAATCTCTAATGCACAAGGCTGACTTTGGAAGTTTATATCTCGCAATGTATAAAGAGTCAGGAAATGAAAACATATGAAATTATAGCTATTGGTGTCTAGTTTTCATAACATCAAACCATTTGACATTTGGAGTTGTGTTCAAAAAGTTATGACATTAAACCGGAGGCTGTCCGGAAGACATTAAACCGGGGGCTGTCCCGAAGAGCGGAGAACTTGTTCTTTGCGATCGCGATGGGCAAATTTTGGGCTGAGAAAAGTTGTTCTTCGGGATCGCAAAGCATTTTTCACAATCACGAAGAGTATAAACCTGCGCAGATTGTTTTAAAGACCTGTTCCGTGATTTTGAACCCTTTTTACACTATTTTTGAATGGGAAAAGAGCTTGGAGGCGATTTGGAAGAGAGGAAATCATTGTTCTTCATTGACATAAAGAGTTTGGACCCTAAAACTTGATTAGTTGTGATTAAGTTACGAAAATATTAGTGTAAATTCATGAAAATCGGTAGAAAAAGGTGGAGTTAGGGCTAGAGATTATGATACCTTCTACGGATGATTTGAGGGGTCAAACGAACTCCGATTTTTTATTTTTTTATATGTACGGACTCGTGAGATGATGAAGAACCTTTTGGTATGAAGTTTGTCTAGTTTCAGGATGCGGGCTCGGGGGCCAGGTTTGAGCAATTTCGGGATTTTGATGTTAAATTGGATATTTTCAAGCGGGCTTCATTCCCTTGGCTTATTTTAATGATTATGTACTGATTGTGGCTAGATTTGGAGCATCCGGAGGTCGATTCATGCAGGAGAGACATCACGGGCTAGAGTTTGAACCGGATCGAGGTAAATAATAGTTGTAAATACTGTCCTGAGGGTTTGAAACCCCGAATTAGATATTGTGGTGTTACTTTGAGGTGACACACACATTAGATGACAAGCGTGGAGTTGTGCACCATTGGGGATTGTGACTTGGTCCGTCCTGTATGACTGTTAAGTCGCGTATTTGATTCGAAATCTTATGACATTCCATATTTTAGAGATTGATATTATATTTTTTTCATGTATGCCATGTTTGGGGCCTTGTGCCGACCTGTTGAGACCCTTAGGGGAATTTTTACTATTTTTCCTCACTCTATGTGTTTGATAGCATATCCTCAGTCATATTTTACCTGTTTATTGTTTAAAATCTCGTATTATCACTATATTTCTTTAAAATGTGAAAACTGTTTGAGATGAGTTCCCTGTTTTACCGATGGTCCGAGTGATCGTGAGTTGATGACTGAGATAGACCGAGGGTCTAATTGTGAGGTTGATGACTGAGATAGACTGAGAGTCAGATGGTGAGGTTAATGACTGAGAGAGGTCGAGGGCCTGGCTGTAAGGATTATATGTATATGGATCGGGCTGTAATATATATATATATACATATA
>MU733942.1:0-41188 GCA_026770625.1 Nicotiana glauca | reverse complement strand
GTGACTTGGTCCGTCCCGGTTGTTGATTTTACTGCGTGATTGATTGAAAACTACTTGATGCTATCATGATTTGGGCTGATTGCCATGTTTTGGGCTTCGTGCAGATTATTTGAATCCTTCAGGGATTGATATCACTGTTTTTGCATTACGTTGCATATTATTTGATCTCAGTCCAAGGTTCTAAATATTGTTTTGCAAACTCAGCATCTTTCTAAGATTTGAAAACTTAAATGATATTTTTCTGATATTTTGAGCTGAGAACTGCTATTTTACTATTGCCCAAGGGGCTTATGTGCATTGTTGGACTGAGAATGGATCGGGCTGCGCACCGCAGCAGTGTTATGTGTGCATTTCTGGACTGAGATATAGATCGGGCTGTATATACATATACATGCATGGATCGGACTGCACGCCGCAGTAGTATATTATATGGATCGGATTGCACGCCGCAGTGATACATTATGTGGATCGGACTGCACGCCGCAGTATTATAGCGCTTGGGCTGTAGGAGCCCTTTCGGAGTCTGTACACACCTCCAGTGAGCACAGGGTACCCAAATGGATCGGGCTGTGCGCCGCAGCAGTCATGTGCATTGCATTACATTCATACATTCATTCCTGATTGTACTACGTGGCATGATTTTTAGCACTCATATATCATTGGCATACATGCTATTACTTACCTTGTTGACCAGATACCCTGGTGTTACCTGTTAAGGAGTGCTGAGCCCGAGAGGCTGATATTGTACTTTGTGAGTTGGGAGTGAGCCCGCGGGACTGATACTGCACTGAGAGGTTGATACTGAGCCCGAGGGGCAGATTTCTGATTATTTCCTACTTGTGGAAATTATGTTTACAACTGTTGAGAAGGCATATTTTTCAAAAGAGATTTTAACTGAGCTTGAGATTTTCTAAAGGATTTTCTCGGAGTTACGATTTTACTATTTTTCTCAAAGAGTTGAACTGTCTTTTATAGCATTTTGGGGTGCTCATACGTATTTTCTTATCGCTCAGATATTATTCTCTTTTATTACCACTGAGTTGGAAGTACTCACTTTACTCCCTGCACCTCGCGTGTAGTCGCAGGTATTGATCACCCGGTAGCGGGTTAATAGCGGATTGAAGGTATTGCTATCGTAGCTAAGCAAGGTGACCGCCGGCGTTCGCGGCACTGAGATTCTTCTTCTTCTTGATTTCCAGATTTTACTCTATGTATTATAGACTTTAAAATTGTAATAAAGACCCTCATAGATGCTCGTGACTTGTGACACCCCGGTTTGGGCTTAGTTTGGGTTATATTTTCCGCGAAATAATGTTATTAAATTATCTTTGAAACTGTTTATTCATGTTTAACTATTGTTAAAAAGGCACTTTGAGTTGGTTGGCTGGCCTTGTCTTCACGAGAGGCACCATCACGACCGGATCGGGGTTTAGGTCGTGACACCTATGTTGATGTATGTTGTGACATCAACGCTACTGTAAAAGTTAGCCGCCTATAAATTAAGGAAGACAACTTTCTTCCTTTGTCCTCTTTTTCTAAGTTGGCTGGCTTGACAAAAGGAAGAAAGAAGAAGCTTTTCCACATATGGGGTTGGACCCCATAGTGTTGTGGAACCTTCAGGAACGACCGGTCTTAACGATTTGTATTTAGTCGGATCGAAATCGCTTTCAAGGCAGTGGCTTGCCGCGACACAGCATTTTTGATAAGTTGTTCTTCTTTCCTTCTTCTTCTTAGTCAATATTATCTACTCATTTTTCTTACAATTTGAAAGCGATCTCACATATAATATTGACTGATGACAACCATTTTGAACAAAACACTTCCTAAGCTCTCAAAGTTTGAACATTTAGATGGAAATAATTATAAGTGTTGGTCCTAGACAATCAACGTGGGACGAGCTAGACAAAACCTGCGACCTCTTATTTGGGAATCTACTGCTCAACCAACTCGGCCACCCTTGCCGATATTGGTAATATGTTTATCTATTTGTTATTGACGAAGAGTTGGATTTGCTGGTACATAGATCAAATTATCAACAATGTTGTCCTAAATATGATTCCCCGTTTTGTTAGATGTTATTGTATATTTATCCATGTGTATTAGTGTTATTTTTTTTTAATATTTGAAATTGTTATTTCTACCTCACTATAATATCGCTCACTCTTTATTTTTCTCACAAACTATTTTCTTATATCCTGTCTGTGAAACCTTACTCCTTCTTTCTCTCTTTGTTGGTGTATCTTACAATGAAGGTAAAGGCACCTATTTATAGTTGCAGAATACCTATGTTGATGTATGTTGTGACATTAACGCTACTGTAAAAGTCAGTCGCCCATAAATTAAGGAAGACAATTGTCTTCCTTTGTCCTCTTTTTCTAAATTGGCTGGCTTGACAAAAGGAAGAAAGAAGAAGCTTTTCGACATAAGGGGCTGGACCCCATAGTGTTGTGGAACCTTGAGGAACGACCGGTCATAATGATTTGTACCTAATCGGGTCGAAATCGCTTTCAACGCAGTGGCTTGCCACGACACAGTATTTTTGATAAGTTGTTCTTCTTTCCTTCTTCTTCTTAGTCAATATTATCTACTCATTTTTCTTACAATTTGAAAGCAATCTCACATATAATATTGACTAATGACCACCACTTTGAACAAAACACTTCGCGATCTCTCAAAATTTGAACCTTTAGATGGAAATAATTATAAGCGTTGGTCCTAGACAAGCAACGTGGGACGAGCTCGACTAAACCTGCGACCTCTTATTTGGGAATATCCTACTTAACCAACTAGGCCACCCTTGCCGATATTGGTAATATGTTTATCTATTAGTTATTGACAAAAAGTTGGATTTGCTGGTACATAGATCAAATTGTCAACAATGATGTCCTAAATATGATTCCCCATTTTTTTAGAGGTTAATGTATATATATCCATGCGTATTAGTGTTATTTTGTTTTAATCTTTAAAATTGTTATTTCTACCTCACTATAATATCGCTCATTCTTTATTTTTCTCACAAACTATTTTCTTATACCCTGTCTATGAAACCTCACTCCTTCTTTCTCTCTTTGTTGGTGTATCTTACAATGAAGGTAGATGCACCTATTTATATTTGCAGAGTACCTATGTTGATGTATGTTGTGACATCATCGCTACTGTAAAAGTCAGCCGCCCATAAATTAAGGAAGACAACTTTCTTCCTTTGTCCTCTTTTTCTAAATTGGCTGGCTTGACAAAAGGAAGAAAGAAGAAGATTTTCCACATATGGGGTTGGACCTCATAGTGTTGTGGAACCTTGAGGAATGACCGGTCTTAACGATTTGTACCTAGTCGGGTCAAAATTGCTTTCAGGGCAGTGGCTTTCCACGACACAATATTTTTGATAAGTTGTTCTTCTTTCCTTCTTCTTCTTAGTCAATATTATCTACTCATTTTTCCTACAATTTAAAAGTGATCTTACATATAATATTGACTAATGACCGCCACTTTGAACAAAACACTTCCTGATCTCTCTAAGTTTGAACCTTTAGATGGAAATAATTATAAGCGTTGGTCCTAGACAAGCAACTTGGGACGAGCTCGACTAAACCTGTGACCTCTTATTTGGGAATCTCCTGCTCAACCAACTCGGCCACCCTTGCTGATATTGGTAATATGTTTATCTATTTGTTATTGATGAAGAGTTGGATTTGCTGGTACATAGATCAAATTGTCAACAATTTTGTCCGAAATATGATTCCCTGTTTTGTTAGAGGTTATTGTATATATATCCATGTGTATTAGTGTTAATTTTTTTTAATCTTTAAAATTATTATTTCTACCTCACTATAATATCGCTCACTCTTTATTTTTCTCACAAACTATTTTCCTATACCCTATCTATGAAACCTCAATCCTTCTTTCTCTCTTTGTTGGTGTATTTTACTATGAAGGTAGAGGCACCTATTTATAGTTGCAGAATACCTATGTTGATGTATGTTGTGACATCAACGCTACTGTAAAAGTTAGCCGCTTATAAATTAAGGAAGATAATTTTCTTCCTTTGTCCTCTGTTTCTAAATTGGTTGGCTTGACAAAAGGAAGAAAGAAGAAGCTTTCCACATATGGGGCTGGAGCACATAGTGTTGTGGAACCTTGATGAACGACCGGTCTTAATGATTTGTATTTAGTCGGATCGAAATCGCTTTCAAGGCAGTGGCTTGCCGCGACACAGTATTTTTGATAAGTTGTTCTTCTTTCCTTCTTCTTCTTAGTCAATATTATCTACTCATTTTTCTTACAATTTGAAAGTGATCTCACATATAATATTGAATAATGACCACCACATTGAACAAAACACTTCGTGATCTCTCAAATTTGAACCTTTAGATGGAAATAATTATAAGCGTTGGTCCTAGACAAGCAACATGGGACGAGCTCGACTAAACCTGCGACCTCTTATTTGGGAATCTCTTGCTTAACCAACTCGGCCACCCTTTCCGATATTGGTAATATGTTTATCTATTTGTTATTGATGAAGAGTTGGATTTGCTGGTACATAGATCAAATTGTCAACAATGTTGTCCGAAATATGATTCCCCGTTTTGTTAGAGGTTGTTGTATATATATCCATGTGTATTAGTGTTATTTTTTTAATCTTTAAAATTGTTATTTCTACCTCACTATAATATCGCTCACTCTTTATTTTTCTCACAAACTATTTCCTTATACCCTGTCTACGAAACCTCAATCCTTCTTTCTCTTTTTTGGTTTATTTTACTATGAAGGTAGAGGCACCTATTTATAGTTGCAGAATACCTATGTTGATGTATGTTGTGACATCAACGCTACTGTAAAAGTTAGCCGCCTATAAATTAAGGAAGACAACTTTCTTCCTTTGTCCTCTTTTTCTAAATTGGCTGGCTTGACAAAAGGAAGAAAGAAGAAGCTTTTCCACATATGGGGCTGGACCCCATAGTGTTGTGGAACCTTGAGGAACGACCGGTCTTAACGATTTGTATTTAGTTGGATCGAAATCGCTTTCAAGGCAGTGGCTTGCCGCGACACAACATTTTTGATAAGTTGTTCTTCTTTCCTTCTTCTTCTTAGTCAATATTATCTACTCATTTTTCTTACAATTTGAAAGCGATCTCATATATAATATTGACTAATGACCACTTTGAACAAAACACTTCCTGATCTCTCAAAGTTTGAACCTTTAGATGGAAATAATTATAAGCGTTGGTCCTAGACAAGCAACGTGGGACGAGCTCGACTAAACCTGCGACCTCTTATTTGGGAATCTCCTGCTCATCCAACTCGGCCACCCTTGCCGATATTGGTAATATGTTTATCTATTTGTTATTGACGAAGAGTTGGATTTGCTGGTACATAGATCAAATTGTCAACAATGTTGTCCTAAATATGATTCCCCGTTTTGTTAGAGGTTAATGTATATATATCCATGCGGTATTAGTGTTATTTTTTTTAATCTTTAAAATTGTTATTTCTACTTCACTATAATATCGCTCACTCTTTATTTTTCTCACAAACTATTTTCTTATACCCTGTCTATGAAACCTCACTCCTTCTTTCTCTCTTTGTTGGTGTATCTTACAATGAAGGTAGATGCACCTATTTATAGTTGCAGAATACCTATGTTGATGTATGTTGTGACATCAACGCTACTGTAAAAGTTAGCCGCCCATAAATTAAGGAAGACAACTTTCTTCCTTTGTCCTCTTTTTCTTAATTGGGTGGCTTGACAAAAGGAAGAAAGAAGAAGCTTTTCCATATATGGAGTTGGACCCCATAGTGTTGTGGAACCTTGAGGAACGACCGGTCTTAACGATTTGTACCTAGTCGGGTCGAAATTGCTTTCAAGGCAGTGGCTTTCCATGACATAATATTTTTGATAAGTTGTTCTTCTTTCCTTCTTCTTCTTGTAGTCCGTTTGGCCAAGCTACAAAAATCGGCTTATTTTGAAAAGCACTTTTTTTTAAAAATGCTTTTCTTAAAAATACTTTTGGTGAGAAGCAGTTTGTGTTTGGCTAATTAATTTGAAAAATACTTCTGAGCAGTAATTAGTGTTTTGGCCAAGCTGTTAAAAACTGCTTCTAAGTATATTTTTCTCAAAAGTGCTTCTCAAAAAAGTGCTTTTGGAGAGAAGCTACTTTTTTCTGTTTCTCCAAAACTGCTTCTGCTTCTCCTCAAAAGCATTTTTTTTCCTTCCAGAAGCTTGGCCAAATACCTCAATTTTTGGTCAAAAGCAGTTTTGGCCCAAAAAAAGCACTTTTGGCTAAAAATAAGCTTGGTCAAACAGGCTATTAGTCAATATTATCTACTCATTTTTCCTTACAATTTGAAAACGATCTTACATATAATATTGACTAATGATCACCACTTTGAACAAAACACTTCCTGATCTCTCAAAGTTTGAACCTTTAGATGGAAATAATTATAAGCGTTGGTCCTAGACAAGCAACTTGGGACGAGCTCGACTAAACCTGTGACCTCTTATTTGGGAATCTCCTGCTCAACCAACTCGGCCACCCTTGCCGATATTGGTAATATGTTTATCTATTTGTTATTGATGAAGAGTTGGATTTGCTGGTACATATATCAAATTGTCAACAATGTTGTCCTAAATATGATTCCCCGTTTTGTTAGAGGTTATTGTATATATATCCATGTGTATTAGTGTTCTTTTTTTTAATATTTAAAATTGTTATGAGAAGATTACTACTAAGGCGAATGCTATTATCTGAATTATTGCTTATTTGGGTGAGAGCCTAGTTGGCCAAACTCAATAATTCTGCTTGTTATAATAAGTGTTCTTAGTTAAAAGTGTTTTTCGAAAGAGTATTTTGGAGTTATAGCAGTTTATGTTCCTCAAGTTATTTGAAAACCCTTTTGTTAATATTATAAAAGCAATTTGTGTTTGATTAATTTTTCAAAAGGTCTATTGGAAGCAATCTCTCTATCCTCAAATGGTGGGGGTAAGGTCCGCGTACACAGTATTCTCTCCAGACCTCATGGTGTGGGGTAATATTGGGTATGTTATTGTTGTTGTTGTTAAATTTTTTTTTTTTTTAAAAAAGTGCTTTTCAAAATCAAAATAAGAAAAGAACATGTAAAAAATTATTTTATATTTACTACATTATCTAGAAAGAAATGTTTTAATTACTATATAATTCTATTACAGATTTTAGTTAAGCTTATTTAATTATTTTTTTTGTTGTTGATTTAGTAAGATTTGTGAAAATAACAAACCAGAAGGCGGTGGAAGAAAAGTCATGGTAAAGAAGGAGAAGCAAGAACCTTTTAATGGTTGATTATCTCTTTTGAAATTAATAGAGGTAGATTATTTAAAATTAGAGAGATAGTTTCGGCTTGAACAAATTATTTTTCTATTACTACTTTGTTAAGATAAAACCCCACAATGATTTGCAAAAAGAAGAAGCAGAAATGAAGAATGAAAGGGTCTTTGAAATGAAGAAGAAGATGACTTTCAAACACAATGGAGAGACTTCGGAGACTTCTAGATAAAATATCATTGGTTTTATTTTATTCATTTTGTCCATTTAAGCTCACACGTGTATATATCACAGCCCTTGAAGATTTATTAATATGAGCCATTGATATGGCAAATCCAGCTGGAATGAGAGCACATGGAAAGAGAATATTTTAGTTTTTCTGTTGTAGTACCAGCCAATAGGATTTTAACAAATGTATAGGATTATTCTTTCTTTTACATTCTTTCTTAGCTAGATCTCTTGTATAAAAGGAAAACAAGATACTGTATATACATGATCAGAAAATTCTGCAATTATTTCTTCATTTCTGATATGGTATCAGAGCTGTGCTAGCTCGATCCTTCAATCTTTCAATTCTAAATCTCCTTCTTCCTCTTCTAATCTTCATCCATGACTGGAACAGAAGCTACACCAACTGTAACTGGTACTGAATCAACCAGTCAGATGAAAAATCTTGACTCTAACCATCCTTACTTTCTTCATTCTTCAGATTCACCTGGGATGAGTCTTGTCAATATCCCTTTTGAATGGAAAGGATTCCCAGGTTGGAGGAGAACTATTCTCATTGCCCTTTCAGCCAAGAATAAACTTGGCTTCATTGATGGAATCTGTGAAGAACCCAAGCTTGATTCAGCAGATCATCCTCTATGGAGTAGAGCTAATGATATGGTAACTTCATGGTTGCTGAATTCTCTGTCAAAAGACATAGGAGACAGTGTTATCTACTCTAAAACAGCAAGAAATTTATGGAACAGCCTAGAACATAGATTTGGACAATCAAATGGGGCCAAACTATATCAATTAAAAAAGGAAATTTCAACATCAATTCAAGGAAATAACAGCATTTCAAGCTATTTCACTATACTCAAGAAGCTATGGGATGAGATGGACTCTCTAAGTTCTCATCTAAATTGCTCATGTGATTGTGTGTGTGGTGGAAAGGCTAAAGTAACTAAGTTTCTAGAGGACCAAAGGATCCTTCAATTTCTTATGGGACTCAATGATGCATATGCTCAGGCTAGAGGAAACATCCTCATGATGAGTCCACTCCCTAGCATGGATTTTGCCTACTCATTGCTATTACAAGATGAGAATCAGAGGGAGGCTTTTGTGAATATGGTCAGCCCTCAACTCAACTCAGATGCATCTTCATTTATGGTTGCAGGACAAGGAAAAGGAGGACTAAGGTACAATAATCAAGGACAAAGGGGATGGAATCCTTCATCAAAATTTGGGAACAATCAGCAGCAAAAGGGAAGAGTTAAGAAGGGAAAATACAACCCAAATGTGAGTTGCACTCACTGCATGAGAACAGGACATGTTAGGGCAGACTGCTACAGGCTAATTGGATTTCCAGAAGATTTCCAGTTCACTAAAACCAACAATTATCAACCCTTGGCTAAAGCAAATGCAGCAGTGGGAGGGCAGGAGAATGAAACAAACCCAAATCCAAACAATGAAGGGGCAATAGGGACCCAGAATCACTCTTTTAGCAAGGAACAAATTTCAGAACTAGTCAACATAATCAGAAAGGTTCAAGTTGGTAATGCAGGAAATACAGGATCTGAAATCAATGCAAATGCAATTGCTGGTACTATTCTTAAGTATTCAGGAACATGCTTGGCAGTGTTTAATACTAAAACTTGGATCATTGACTCAGGGGCATCTGAGCATATGTGTTTTGATTCAAGTTCCTTTTTAGAATTGTCTCCTCTCCCTATACCTGTTCATATTAGCTTGCCTAATTCTTTTCAATTATATGTCACACACATAGGAAGAGTTTCTATTCAAAATGACATGATTCTTGAGAAGGTCCTTTATGTTCCATCTTTTAAGTATAACTTACTATTAGTTCATAAGTTATGCATCCAATTCAAATGTACCCTTAATTTGACATCTACTGGGTGTGTCTTGCAGATCCCTTTAGTGAGGAGGGGGCAAGCTTTTGGTGAAATAAGAGGAGGATTGTACCTGTTAAATCCTATTAGTGCAGAATCTACTGTTTCTAGTCAAAATGCATCTTCTATTGTTTCCAGTCAACATGCATATTCAATTCCAAAAGGAAATTTTTCCAGTTCTATTTCTAGCACTGTTACTAGTTTAGGACCTATGTCTATGAGTGTAACTTCTGATGTAATCCAATGGCATACTAGATTGGGCCATTTACCTTTTGAAGTAATGAAATCTCTCAAGTTCATTTCCTTTCCTTCCTCTTTTAATCATGTGTGTGATGTTTGTCATCAAGCTAAACAGACTAGATTGCCCTTTCCCACAAGCACAATCAAGACTAATAGGATATTTGAACTTATACACATTGATACCTGGGGTCCCTTCAAGTCTAACACTTATAATGGTTATAAATATTTTTTAACTATTGTAGATGATTTCAGTAGAGGGACATGGACTTTTCTGCTAAGTTCAAAGGCAAATGCATTCACAGTTTTAAAATATTTCTTTGCCATGACAGAAAGACAGTTCAATGTTAAAGTGAAGAAGGTGAGATCTGATAATGCCTTAGAATTGGGGAGAGGAACACAACAATCTGATTTTCTGCTTTCACAAGGGATTTTACATGAAACTTCTTGTGTGGGGACACCCCAACAGAATGGAATAGTTGAAAGGAAGCACAGGCATTTACTAGAGGTGGCAAGGGTATTATTCTTTCAATCTAAAGTTCCCTTACAGTACTGGGGAGAGTGCATCCTCACTGCAACCTACTTAATCAACAGGTTCCCTTCCAAAGTTCTTAAGGTTAAGACTCCCTATCACATACTGTTTGGTAGGGCACCAACTTATGACAATCTCAAAGTCTTTGGATGCTTGTGCTATGCTTCTACTTTACCCCAGAATAGAAGCAAATTTGATCCTAGAGCACAAGCATGTGTCTTCCTAGGATATTCAGCACACCAGAAAGGTTACAAACTTCTAGGATTACAGACAAAGACTGTTTTTGTTTCTAGAGATGTGAAGTTCTATGAGAGTCATTTTCCTTTTGCCACCACATCTACATCACAGCTTCATAAGATGTTCCCTCTCAACCCATCTGTATCAGACAACATTCCACCTGATTCCATGCCCTTATTTCCTTCATCTACTATACCTCCCACTCCACCTACTACCATTACTTCTCCTACTCCTAGTAACACTACTTCTACTAATAACAGCCCTGTCACAATGCCTTCCTCCAGTTCTTCTGATTTTTTTTCCTCTTCCACTCATAGCCCTCCTGGTTCTCCTTCACCTAATGTTCTCTCTCCTAGCCCTATTTCACATCTATCTCCAAATCTGTCTACTCCTCATGATAACCTTACTCTCCCTATACCTCCTCCACCCATCAGAAAATCTGATAGGATTTCCCAGCAGCCTGGCTACCTAAAAGACTATGTATGTGATGGGATTTTTTTGTCTGACATTACTTCCTCTTGTTTCAACCAAGCACCTTTCCCCACCACCCTACCCTTTGCAGCCTTATCAATCAACAATCAACATGTCATCAATTCCTTATGTTCCATTTTAGAGCCTCATAGTTATTTCCAGGCTTCTCAGGATGCAGGTTGGAGACAAGCTATGGAAGCAGAGCTGGCAGCTCTTGATCTCAACAAAACCTGGAAGGTGGTGACTTTGCCCCAAGGCAAGAAGGCTTTACCTTGCAAATGGGTATACAAGGTAAAGCACAAATCAGATGGTTCAATAGAAAGGTTAAAGGCACGATTGGTGGTAAGAGGGGATATCCAAAGAGAAGGAATAGACTATTCTGAGACATTTTCACCTGTGGTCAAAATGACCACAATCAGATGCCTTTTGACAGTGGTAGTGAAGAAAGGTTGGAAGGTGATGCAACTTGATGTTAATAATGCATTTCTACATGGAGATCTACAAGAGGAAGTCTACATGAGATTTCCTCCTGGGGTAACTCCTCCTAATCCTAATCAAGTTTGCCTTTTGAAGAAGTCCCTATATGGCCTGAAACAGGCCTCTAGACAGTGGTATGCTCGCTTAGCTGGTGCACTTAGCTTCAAAGGATACTCAGCTTCTCTAAACGACTATTCTCTATTTTTTAGACATAATGAAGGTCGCATTTCTATTTTAGCAGTCTACGTGGATGACATTCTACTTACAGGAAATGACTTTGCAGAAATCAATCACATTACTCATTTTCTTCATTCAGAGTTCAAAGTCAAAAACTTGGGGGACATTCACTATTTCTTAGGGATGGAAATTATCAGGGAAGCTCAAGGATTCATCATAAACCAGCGGAAGTTTACCTTAGAATTGTTGGAGGAATTTGGTTGTTCAGGTGCTGCTATATCTTCCCCATTGGATCCTTCCTCCAAATTGCATCTTCACTTGTCTCCGCCCTTAGCTGACCCTGTTTTCTATCGTCGACTCATTGGGAAGCTTAATTACCTCACCAACACTCGCCCGGATATATGTTTTGTTGTGCTCACTTTGAGCCAATACATGCAAAAGCCCCAAATGTTGCATCTTTCTGCTGGGCTTCGTGTTTTGAGGCACTTGAATGCAGATCCAGCACAAGGCATTCTCCTTTCTGCAAATCCCTCTCTTGATCTGATTGCTTTTTACGATGCCGACTGGGCTGCTTGCAAGACTTCTCGCCGCTCTGTCAGTGGCTTCTTCATCACTCTAGGAGGAGCCCCAATCTCGTGGAAATCGAAAAGGCAAGTTTCAATTTCACTCTCTTCTGCTGAGGCAGAATATCGATCTATGAGGCGTGTCACTGCAGAGATAACTTGGCTCGTTCGTCTCCTAGCCGATCTTACTGCTCCTCCCACTCTGCCGGTCACAGTCCACTCAGATAGTCAAGCTGCCATTTCAATTGCTCGCAATCCAGTTTTCCACGAAAGAACGAAGTATGTGGAACTGGATTGCCACTTCGTCCGGCAACAGTACCTCTCTGGTTTAATCACTCTCTCTTTTATTCCCTCGAAGCTTCAGCTCGCCGATCTTTTCACTAAGCCTCTCACTAGGGTTTCTCACCATCAGATTTTGCCCAAGTTGGGGGTTTTTTCTTCACCCTCCAACTTGAGAGGGGATGTTAAGATAAAACCCCACAATGATTTGCAAAAAGAAGAAGCAGAAACGAAGAATGAAAGGGTCTTTGAAATAAAGAAGAAGATGACTTTCAGACACAATGGAGAGACTTCGGAGACTTCTAGATAAAATATCATTGGTTTTATTTTATTCATTTTGTCCATTTAAGCTCATACGTGTATATATCACAGCCCTTGAAGATTAATTAATATGAGCCATTGATATGGCAAATCCAGCTGGAATGAGAGCACATGGAAAGAGAATATTTTAGTTTTTCTGTTGTAGTACCAGCCAATAGGATTTTAACAAATGTATAGGATTATTCTTTCTTTTACATTCTTTCTTAGCTAGATCTCTTGTATAAAAGGAAAACAAGATACTGTATATACATGATCAGAAAATTCTGCAATTATTTCTTCATTTCTGACATACTTAAAACTAAATTATTTTCTTTTGGCTAAATACCTCAAATATTTAAGATAAAACATTTTTGATTCCCCGAAAATTTAACTAAGTTTGTAAGCTGGTCAAATTAGCTTATAAGTATTTTTTTAGTTTATCTAAGCGTTTGAATACCCAAAATGCTTATAAGCCAAAAACCATAAATTGATTACCCTCAAACTTATGATTTTATAGCTTACTGATCTTAGTGTATGCGCGCTGTGCGTGTATCTCGTATTAATAAGAATCAATCTTCTAAAAATAACATAAATAATATTCAAAAAATGCATGTGTACTACATATAAAACAAAAGCAGAAAGCAATAGATAATTCTAATTTCTGAAATAATAAATGTTAATCATATTTGAGGGTTTAGATTATCAACTCGACTGGTCTTTCATCTAGTTTGTTCTTGTGCTTGCTTCTTTGTGAAAAACTATAAAAGTAATGTTTGATTGAAAGGTATAAAAGTCTTTCAAATTTACATAAAATTTGTTTATGATAGTTTACCCATAACTAAAAATTCTTTCATTTACTCACTTAATTAAAATACTAAAACTTGTATCCTTATCTTGCTCATGCCTTACGAACCACATAAAATTTTATTAAAAATAAATCTTGTCTTATTCATGTATAAGGTGGGTATTAAATATTTATAGATGGACTAGTTAGATGAAAATTGAGTTTAAAAACTCTTGATATATGCATTTTTTTATAAGTTAATGTTTTCAAATTTGTTATGAAAATCATGGTCCGATATTAGTATTAAATCATAGGAGTATTACATGTATGCTTAGGCATATACTTCATGGACACTTTAATAACACCAACACTCATAATATAATACTACTAACTTCTAACAAATTTTTAACAATATATATGCAGTAAAAATATAATTTAATTATTTTTTGTACGATCAAATATACTAGAATATTCTTGGTTCATTTATCTAAATGGTGGTTTTTCCTTGTGTAAGACCTTTTCGGAACTTTTTATACTAAATTATATCTAAGTTTAAAACCTAGAAGCCATACATTAGGAAAGAAAAGAAAATATACAAAAATATTATTTCCTCCAAACTTGAACCTTTTTTTTTTTTTAATAAGGAATCTTGAAATTGAATATCTCCAAACACATGGCTGCTAGCGAATTCAAACTAATATTTGATAAATATGCCATATGATATAATAACTCCTCAATTCTAACACAAGGTACTTATTAGATCGAATGTACTTATTCGATCTAATAGAATGATTTTACCGTATCCAGACGGTTAAATGGTCAAACAAAAGCCATGCAATTCCTCAAAATTTTAAATATTAGCAAAAGTAATATGAGAGGAAATATATGTTGTATAGTTCAAATAAGGAAATAACTTGTATAAGATAAATCTTATTTGAATTTAAAGTCTTTAACTTTAGGACTTGTTACTTAGTTCAAATAAGGAAAGTTTTAATAACCAAAATTTGGTCTATTTTAATATTCTAAATATTTGATAAATAATTAAATTATAATTTTGTATGATAAAATATTTATTTTAAGAATAAAAAAGGCGAGCAATTAAACATATTCATACTTTTAATATAGTATAGGTAGATAAGCATTTTTGTTTGACCAAGTCTTTTACGATTTTATCGCTATTATCTTTTGTAATAACGAATTACACTTCCTAAAACATATCTTTTAATTATCTCTCTATTCTATTTCCATCATTTGTCTATTTTATGAAAAATATTTTTAATTATGCTTTTTATAAACAACTTTAAGAATATGTTAATCATTTTATAGAGAAAGTTTTTATCATCACTTTTTTACCAAACACACATTCAACTTCAGCATTTCTATTCATACATATAACTACTTATTGATAAAATCAAATTCAACACTTAAAAATATTTTTCACCACTTGATGCTTACCAACTATTTTCAATCAGCTAACACAAATGAGCTTTAAATTTATTTATCAATAAATCATCATTTTGGATGAAATGAATATTTATGATCACTTAGGTAGAAACCTCTCATCAAGTGATCAAGTCATCCTAAAACCCAATTAATTTCTTGAATTTAAGTTCCACTCATTGATAACATAAAAATATTTATACAATTAGATCATTTATATAAGGTGATTATATACAAATTTTCATAATAAGCATTACTTAATAAATTAATAAAAATAATAATTAATTTATTGTCACGTATTAAACTACTCTGATAGTATAAAAGAATCTTTACACTGTACATGCAACTTAAATCCTTATTTCTCTAAGAGATAATTGGGATAAGTTCATAAATGGCTTTGACAAGCGTTGTTCTTGAATTTTCGGACCAACTAAGCCATGGAATAGCCCAACCCCGAAACATATTACAAAAATTTTTGCAAGGGTAATTAAATTTGAAATTGGTGGGAAAAAAATTCCGATAAACTTGAACTTGATCTGGTCGAGAGAGATGAACCCGCACCACATTTTTCGAATCGAAACCCCCAACTAGAGATGGAATTCCAAAACCTAAACAACTCAGTTGAGAGCTCTGTGACTGGTTCAAGGGAAGGTCAACCAATGATTGATAGGCCAGTCAACCAATGATTGATAGGTCATGCCCTCCCTATCCGTCTCTCGATCCCTCATTCCACTAATCCGTTGTTACTGATTCATTCAAGGCATAGACTCTCCATTTCTTTGTCTTATTAGCGCAGGTGTTCGTCAACGATGAAAGCTGCTGAACTTCAGACTCGAGTGGAGAAAGAGGGCTAGGCCCCCGGAGGGCTTTCAGGGACTGAGGAAGACGGGTGGATTATAGAGCTAGGGTAGGGGCAAATCGAAGGCCCATCGGGATTGGGCATGGACGAGTCTCGACTGGCCAACATTGATGAAAAAAGAAAAACTTCCCCCATCGCATCATTAACCGGTGTAGGATTCAAGATCAGGTCTAGGATTTGTTATACACCTCTAAAACCCAATATTTTTATGCACGATATAATTTTTCGACGAAAGATGATCAATGGAATAATGTAGCTTCGCCATGCATACTACATGCCCAGGCGGCAAAGCGCGGACAACAAGGCTGCTATACACCGAATCCGGGGAAGGGTCCGACCACAAGGGTCTATTGTATGCAATCTTACCTTGTACTTCTGCAAGAGATTGTTTCCTGCTCGAACTATGGCTTGCTGGTTAGACGGCACAGAGGTGGATGCAAGGTATCGGTATCGGGTTCCACCGAACCCAGTACTTTTGGCATGGAGCATAAATTTATGTGTAAAAGTTCATTAATATTGCAATATATAGCAATATGAACCCATAACCTAAAAAATACAATGGGTTCAATGCTAAAAGCTTTACAAGTTGAACACATAAAACTTAAATCCTAGATCTGCCTCTGACATGACAGCAACTTTACCGATTACGCCAAGGCCCCTCGAAAATTCTCAAGCAAGCCCAAGAAAAACTATGAACTAGATGTTCAGTTCTACAAACTAATGGTTATTGAAAGATAAATACATGGGCAAAAAATAAAGATTTGGAAGGAGAAGAAGTTTGTTCATTAGCATTGCTACAGCATGTGATCCACATTTAGCTCTTACTAAATCAAGGATAAGTACTCAAAAACTATTCCAACCACAACATACGAAAATATCCAAATCATATCACTAAAAGGACCTGAAATGCAGACTAAAAGATTGACTAAATTTTCAAATGAAACTGGCCTTCCATATAGCATTTGGAAGAGCTTCTAACATATGAGCATGATAAAGTTTTGATGCCACAGAAATTGGAAAATCTTCTTAAAGACGGGGATCGATCATGCCAGTAACCGGTCATAAACTGTTACTTGTCACCATTTTCTCCGGCCACTCCTGCCAAAGCTCGCTGCAGATATTTAACCAAACAGAAAAATGAAGAATATTTGGCTAATCATCAGTTAATGTCGATGCTTGAACTCATTAACTTCTTACCTGAACGCAAGACGCTGCATAGTGCACGTCATTTTCTGAAATCTGGTGATGGATAACAAATCTGATTCTGCAATAGGAGTTCCCAACATTTTGTTAAGAGATGCTGAAAATCTCACAAGGGCTTGGTTTGTAAATTATAGGATCATGGTCCGAAAGTTACCATCAAGATACTTTTACGGTCAAACCTCTCTATAACAGCCTCGTTTGTTCCGGTATTTTTTGGCTGCTATATTGAGGTGCTATTATAAAGGACATATATTATAACATAACATAAAATCAGTTCCGAAAAATTTGGCTTTTATAATGAATGGTTGTTATATAAAGATGATGTTATAGAGAGGTCTGACCGTATTTAACAAATGTATATATCAGTATACCAACAAATGAATGTTTGAGTACTACTAAAAACTAGTCGAGTACCTAATACTATTGGTATCATCTAACCATCACAATCATACAAAAGATTGTCATCAAGAGAGGAAAAGATAGAGGTGTCCACATATATCAGCATATGTTGCAACTATTGGTGTAATAATCCTAAGTGTTTGTACCTCTTGAACATGCATGCTATTAAATTTCTCACTAGTTGGTGAACTCCAAATGAGCTCATTAGCGCACACAAACAATCTAGGAAATAAAGTAGACGTGCTTGGGGAGAGCGCACCTCTGTGGCCCTTCTGGTAGTATAAGTAAACCATGTTGTTCCAAAATCTTGCACATATCCGTTTCGTTGATATTTGATCCCTTCAGTATATCGCAATATACCTGATGATAGAAAAAGAATCTTAATGCGGTCTTTGCTTCCAGGAGCTAAAAGAAAATTTTACATTGGCGATGTGATATGCGTCTGTTTTTGTGGATTACTAGAGAGGAGAAATTCCTTTCAGAGGAAAGACATTCCTTACCAGGAGCCAATTCATCCTCTTTGTCAATCTGATGTTAGCTTTATTTTTCCGAATGCAAAATAGCTAACGCAATATGGGTATTGGCTAATGAGAAGTCTTGCATTTTCACTGGATTCGTATATTCTTTATGGAGTTAATAGTATGTTTGGTCAAGCTTCTAAAATCAACTTATTTTGGAAAAAGTAATTTTTTAAAAAGTGCTTGTACATAACTGTGAGTGAACAGTAATGGTTCGTCTGACTAATTGCACATATCTCCATATAACGTATTGGCTGTTAAAACTAAGCATCATGTTTTAATTTTTTTTTTTTAAAGAAAAAATTAAGCATCATTTATGATGAGTAAACTTACAATGTTAGTCTCTACGGCAGCAATATCAACTTTCAGCCCTTTGATTTTGTTAAGTTCCTCTGAGAATCAACGGGAATCATTAAGACAAATGAATAAAGTTGTTAAATAAACCTTATCGAATGGAGAAAATAATACCAGCCAAAATCTTAGCCTTTTTGTGATCTCCTTCCAGCTTAACAAGATTCTCTTGGAAAGCGATAAAAGCAGCAGCACAAAGGACACCAACCTGCCTCATCCCGCCGCCTAGAGTCTTCCTCAGAATTTTCGCCTAGAAACCGAAGGAAACAACGAGCTAGGCGACAGTTTCCTTTGGCAAGGAACAAATAAATTCTTTATACAAAAGCATACCTACCTTGGCAATGAAGCTCTTCGAACCAACAACCACAGACCCGACTGGAGCACCAAGACCTTTTGATAAGCATACCTGCACAGACTCTTAAATGAGCAGAAATTCGGAAATGATACACTAACAAATTAGTCATACGCTTGAGGCATAGAATATCTCTTTTTTTCTCCTTTAGGATATCATATTATAAATAAAATGTAGCAGTCCGTTACTAAACAATGGACTGGAAACAACAAGAGACAATGAAGAGAAAGATCATCTAGATCTTTGGATACAATATCACTTACCGAAACTGAATCAGCAACCCGTACAAGTCTATGAACCGGTACTCCAAGTGCCTACAAGACAGATTAATCCGATTAATCTCGATGAATATAAAAAAGAATGCTTACAGAAGGACAAATGTGGATGCCCTTAAAAGTAACAATGGACAACTCTACAGAACTAAAATGCAGAACTTTTCTGTTTCAACTTCAATAACTGTCCTTGAGGAAACTTGTCCTACGTCTAATTGAAGAAATTAAGTTTCTCTCGGTTGTAAACTCCACAAAATCCATCGATGTAATCAGTTGATATTCCAACCAAAATGGTACTCCAAGTATTTAGAAAATGAATTCTATATCCTAGTTGAAAATTTAGCTCTTTCATAAAATCAAAAAGGCGCTACTTGTTTCCTGTAGTACTAAACTAGATTAGGATATTCTTTACAGAAACTACTGAAAATTACTCTAATTTGAAGATCCATCTATCCGACTCCTTAATTGTTGACTGATTCCAGACAAAACGTTGTCTTGTAACAAGAAGAAAATGGTGTACTCACAACTGATGCATTGAATATACGAGCTCCATCAATGTGAAGCTTCAGACCATACTTCTTTGCTAGCTCTCCAACTTTGTCTGTATACTCTGCAGAAAGGCATCTGCCGCCAGAGCTGCACTCATAGAATGTTGTTGGTTATGAACTTGCATTATAAAAGAGAGTCGACACTCAAAACTGACTAAAGTAACAAAAAAGCATGACAATTAAGCAACAAACCTATACTTTCGGACTTGATCCTCGGGTATATGAAATCATTTTTTAAAACAAAAACTATGAAGCAGAGTGTACAAAAACCATTCCTTGAATTGAAGTCTGTTCGGTATTTTTTGCAACAACCTCTAAAGGAAAGTTAGAGAACATTTCATGATTCACCTAAGCATTTGAGCTCGAGGAGCATATTAAATTCGTTGACTCCTATTGCACCATGTGCATTTACTGAAATATTTAAAAGTGACTCCAAAAACACAACAATCCCTTAGGTTATCCCATAAAGTCAATTTGTTCAGGAATCTGTAAGAACAAGGTTAAATTGTAAACTTTTTGAACTTGATGGCTTTTGTCCACACCAGTTAGATTGATGATACTAATACAAGAAAATTCACAGGATGTATTCTACATTAAGGAAAGAGTTCAATTTAATTATAAGAAATATCCAAGAAAGTTGAATACTGGTTATTCAACTTTCCTTATCACCTTGATGCGTTGATGGACAGCATGAAATGAAGGCAAGAGAGCAATAGTTGCAGTCAAGGCCCAAGAGTTGAGGGTAGAAGTTCAGGATTTTCCTTACAATGCAGTAGTGTGAACAAGATTACAGTAAAAGTACTCATAAATGCCATTTTGTAAGGTTCAATGACACAAACGACCACATTCGGCAGAAGGTGCAAGTAGAAAAGAATACTTAAGATGGTTTGGTGTAAAACCATGGCGAGTGAAAGCGTTAAAAGGGGTGACATAGACCTAAAATCACATGGAAAGAATTTATCTCAAAAGACCTACAATCTCTTGAAACCCATGAAGACCTAGCGAAAATTAGGGGCATAACGTGAAGAAAAAGACCAATTAGTTGAGATTAAGTTTTAGTCATGTTAGTATTTTAGTATTGAAAGAGATTTAAATGCCACAAGAAAATATAGGGAACTTCTGATGCTAGAGAAACTAATTTTTTATAATATTGGATTATTGGACTGTGAGGGGCTTAAACGAAGCGATACGAACAGTGAGGATTCATATTTCCGACCCCATCTTGCTTGGGAGTGACTCATAGTTGTTGGTATATGGCCCAAAAATACAGCACTACACATACTACACATCTACCTAGCAAAAATCAGATAGCATAACCAGATAATGCACCAAATAGAGGGTTGAGACCGTAACAGTTTTATAGAGAGAATATATTCTTACTGTGCATGTGAATTCTCCAAGCAGATCAGCCTAGTGGTTGGGTAACATATCTCAAAGCTAGGATCTCGAATTGCAGCTTCAATAAGATCAAGATCCATTGTTCCATCTTCATTGTTCTTCACTGTCCTTGGATGAACACCTCCGAGAGTAGCAATGCCTCCATTTTCATAAATATGGATATGCGAATAATCACCAAGAATAATTTCACTGCCTCTAATTTGGCAATGAGTCAGCACACTGATAAGGTTGCCCATAGTGCCTGAAGGGACAAACAACCCTGCTTCTTTGCCCATTATCCTTGCTATCTCGGCTTCAAGGCGTTGAGCAGTTGGATCATAACCCAATACATCGTCATCCACTTCAGCATTGGCCATCGCGTTCCGCATGGCTTCAGTTGGTTTAGTGACTGTGTCTGAGCGAAGATCCACAGTTCTCATCACCATTTTCCCTGAACTAGAAAACAAAAATACATTTATGTGCCCCATATAAGCAACCAGTTCCATTCTTGATGAATTCATTCCTCTTGCTTTAGTATGCACATGTATGAAAATAGAAATATAAACTTCAAACAACTCTTTCAGCAGCATACCATCACAACCCGACGAAAACGATTATTACCTAGAATTTCAGGAAGCGTCTAGGAAACAGACCTATAGGCCATGTTGCGCGGATTCTCCAAAGATGTCGCCGCACCCGTATTGGATCCTCCAAAAATGCACTACTTTTGGAGGACCCGACACACAACCGGAGACATTTTTTGAGAGTCCGAGCTACCCGCCTATCTAAATTGGAGTGTATGCTAAACATAGAAGAAAAGAGAGAATCACACCGGTTATCTAATACATTAGCTAAATCATCTAAAATTTAGCGAAACTGGAAAATCTCTTACCATCTTTAATAATGTGGAATCACACTTCACGCCCCCTCATATTTTTTAAGCACTTACTAAATAGAAAGGAAACATTGTTCAGATAACTAGGTAATATCAGCCATGTTGGTGTGAATAATGCAACCTTCTTTCAAACTAGCGAGATAAATCCAAATTATACTCCAAATGAAGTCATAGAACGAAGGGAGCCTCGGCGTAACTGGTAAGGTTGCTGCCACGCCGTGACCAGGAGGTCACAGGTTCAAGCCGTGGAAACCTCTTGTACTGCATACAATAGACCCTTGTGATCCGGTCCTTCACCGGAACCCGTATAAGCGGGTGTACACCGAGCAACCTTTGGTCTCATAGAACATTACACAGTTTAAGAGAAACATAAATGATAAAGAGAAAAGAGGTAAGAAAAAAGCCATACTGTGTAAGCTTCTCCTCTTCTGTTCTTCAAATAGCAGAACAAAGTCACAAACACTAATCCAATACTCTCTGTGTCCTTGTTGATAAAAAAAAGCTACAAAAGAGACAATTCACTCAACTGCAAACCAAATTCCACCAGTTAATAAATCGAAAACAAAATTTTTCATCAAATCCCTCAAAAATAAATCAATAAAAAAAGTAGCATTCCCCCCTTCAAGGAAACTCCCAAAATAAGTAGGAAAAAAAGAACCTTAACACTTCCCAGCTCAAGGAGTAGTTTCCCAACCACAAATACAAGAATCAAGAGAAATAACACTAGTACACATACACAAATAATTATAAACAAAACCCAAGAAACAAAATTTGGAATTTATTGAAATATTAATTTATCTTTTTCACCACAAACCAAACCCCATCACCCCATCAATGACAAAAAGATGAAAAAATGTACAAACATACCAACTTTTGGACTTTATGTAGTGATACAAAATCAGCTAAACAAACAGAAGGAGTACTACATATATCACATGAAGAATAGAATCATCACACACTTGTAACGTCTGAAAATGAGACAACATAAAAAGCACATTTAATTACATGCATGCATAATATTTAACAAGTGGCTTAGAATTAGAAAAAGGAGAGAGAAAACGAAGGGGAAAATAAAAATCAAGATTTTATTTTACTTATTAAAGAGAAAGATTCTTCAGGCAAAATTGGTGGTTTCTTTGTTTGACTTGCCTGAAATTGTAAACATGTGAATTGGCTTTGGCTGTTCCACTTCTTTCGTCTTTATAGTTGATTTTGTATCTACACATTTAAGGCAGTACTTAATTATGTGGATTACTAAGGATGTGGGCAATGGTAGTATATTTATTATTACTCCCATTTGCTTTGTTTTTCTTACTTGTGTGATTAGCCGTGTCAGACCAGATTCAAGATTTAATATTTATAGGTTCTCGTGTAAATTTTAAATAGTAATTGGGTTCATATTTAAATACTTATAGATATTTAGTAGTTTTTTGAATCAAATTTATAACTATTTGGATAAAAGTTACTGGGTTCACGTAAACACGTAGATCGCAAGCTGATCTGCTCCTCCTGAGTCGAGTGTCTTTTCTTTCGTTTAAGCAGTAGTAGCGTTATACTCGTATATTCCTAGATTTCTATTATGATTTGGTTGCTTTTATTCGGGTTTTGTTATTATTTTATTGATGACAGTTTCTTTCACCTTTTTTACTACTTTGTTTCTTTCTCTATTCTATTTTGTTGTGGTTGATTGTGCGTGCTTTTTTATAAAAATAGTCTTACAATCACATAAATAACAGTAAAAAAAAAAAATTTACATAAAATGTTAAACTTGCAACAAATCATGTCAGTGTACATGTCAATAAGAAGAAACAGAAATTTAAAAATAAAATAATCTCTAAATAAAGAAATGTATCAATCAATTTTAAAAAGATGAAAGACAAAAATTAGGAAAAAAACAAAATTTCTTACTAAAGTGAAAGATCCTTCACCCCAAATTTAGCCCTCTTCTTTGGCTTGCGTGTCGACACGTGTATTCTATATGTTCCTTTTATTCCTCCGTCACCCTTCCACAAAGATACCTCATCTAGGATTGCTAATATGCAAATTTTTATTTCACATTCATGCACAAAATTAATATATAAATTATCGCATAAGTTATACTATTATTACTAATTCAAAGTTAGGTATTGGAAAATGAACGATGCACTAATTACATAGAGTTTTATACCGGAAATGAAACGGATGTAAAATATCATACAACTAGAATTGTTTTTTTTTTTAATGCAGCAATAAAATAACTCCTAACAAATATGCTGAAACTTATTGCAAAAATTGTGTCGATTTGGATGTAAATAAGGAGAAAATAGAAATTAAGAAAAGAATTAATTTCTATATAAAGAAAGGTGACAATCTTTTTTAAGAGACAAAAAAAGCATCAACCATAGTAAGGTGGAAAAAATAAAATAATATAAAGAGTGGATAAAGACTCAATTATATTACCATGGCTTAAAATATGAACTTGTGATACGATTACTTAATTCGAAAAGTCATTTTCTTAACATTAAAATAGAACCTTTTTTGAGTGTGTAATAGATGGAAGAAGATATGTTTTGAAACATTTAGTGGATGCATGAGCTAAACCTGAGGTGGAAGATAGAGAGCAAGAAAAGTAGGTTCCAATGAATCTTGGAAAGATGAGTTTGATTTGGGCTCTTCATCCCAAGTTTTGGGCCCACGCTCATTAAGCATACCTTAAAAAAGTAAAAATAACACGGACTAGCTAATTTTCAGATTGATCATTTAAAAATAGTCAGCGTTTGCAACGTCATTAAAGAATAGTCACTATTTTGCTGCAACACGGAAAGTTTCAGCATAATATACTGGAGATCTGTGCACCTATGTATGAACTCCAGCATATTATGCTGGAACTCCAACACGCGGAAAGTTTCAGTATAATATACTGGAGATGGAGCACCAGTGCTCTAATCTCCAGTATATTATGCTGGACCGGTATGTTATACTGGACTATTTTTCCGGATTTTGAACAGTATTTTCGTTCAGATTGATTTTTACATAAAAAGTGGCTAAATTTTGATTACTTTTGAAACTGTGGCAACTTTTTAATTTCTTCCCTTAAAAAAGTCTAAAATTGAAGCAAATCCCGGTCGAAGTAAAATATTAGGTGATTTTTTTTTTACTATATTAGTGAACATGGTTATTCGATACATATATTGGTGAAAGATATTAAGTATTTCGTAAAATTAGTTGAGTTGTGCACAAGCAGAGGCGGATTCAGGATTTAATATTTATGGGTTTCTGCAACGACCTCGAGTAAATTTTCAATAGTAACTAGGTTCACATTCAAATATTTATATATATTTAGTGAATTTTTCGAACACGCTTACACTGTTTGAATAAAAGTTACAGGATTCACGTGAATCTGTAAGTCGCAAGGTGGATCCACCCCTGTTCACAAGTCCACCATAATACCACAACAATAACAACAACCCGGTGGAATCCCACAGGTAGAATTTGGGGAGAGTAGTGTGTACGTAGACCTTACCCCTATTTCGGAGGAGTGGAGAGGTTTTTTCGATAGACCTTCAGCTAAAGAAGATGAAAAGAGATAGTAGCGCAGTAATATCAGAGGAAACAAGAAAAAAAGATAACATCAGCAACATAATAACCAGAAAATAGAGAGAAAGCAATAACAATAAGCAGTAACACCAGAACACCACAGTTATAACAAAAAGAGCAGTCCTATATACAAAGCATTTTGCATTTATACAGAGTTTAGAGAAGGGTCGAAGTCTTGAATGTGATGTAAACAGCATACCCTAATATAAATACTAATTATTGTTTTTATAATTTGAACCCGTAATTTATAGGTGAAAGATAGAAGATGTCAAAAATGGAGGTCTTCTTAGCTCAAACAGTAGAGTAACGTACTGACGTGTTAGGTATATGTGTGAGGACTTTTTTTATCCACTAAAAATTGATTTTTGCTCCGAGACTTCTCTTTTTCTTTTCTTTTTTTTTTTTTTTAAAAAAAAAAAATTTGGGTTGGTAAATTCCGTCACAAACACTTAGCATAGGGCCTGCAGTTCATGTCTTTTTTTAAATCTGATTCAATGAAGCGAGCATATTCCGAGTCATTTTCAGAGCATATTTTTAATTTTCGAAAAATTTTATTTTGTGTCTCGTATAATTACATTAGTTGTATTAGCCAACTTTTTGTCTCACAGTTTTGTGGATCCAGAAGTGTAAGATTGAGTCCACAATTTTGTGAGACAAAAAGAAGCCTCATACAACTAGTGTCAACTAGATAATTCAGAAATACAGGGAAAAGATGACTTCTGGAATGAAGGATCTAGACTTAGATGGGACCAAGCAGAGACAATTCTATACGAAGAAGATCGGTCCACTTACAAAAATACCTTGAATCCAACTGGTATAATATAACGCAATTCCAGCCTTTGGAATCGTAATACTTTTGACAACACAAATATAAAAATTTGCTCGTACTTATTGTTTTATATCAAACTAATGAAATGTAAGATATTTCCTTTTTACACGCATTTATCAACCAATGATGTGCATTCTAACTTGAATTTTGAACAGCCAGAGTTAAATTGCTTGATTTGGAGTAAATATCGGGCGCCAGTAAATATATCTTTCGAGTTAGATATTTTGATTGAGTTTGCCATAGCATCATTCCATAAGTGAACTCGAACTGTAATTTAGTTGAATGGCTTATAGTAGATCTAATCTAATTAAGAAATAAGCTTGAGGCTGAAACCGTCATTGATTTAATAGAGTATGATACATAATATGAGTATTGGTTCATCAGAGGTTTAACTAAATAAGAAAAACATTTGGAAACGTTTTAAATTTCCCATCATAGTCGTTTCTCTCAGGTTTTTCCCGACTCTTTTAAATTTTATAAATTTCCATAATTGAAGTTATATGAATGTGTGTAATCTGAAATGAAATCGTAATTGGACCTAAATCAATTGTGACTGGAGACTACTTTCAAAATGAAATTTAACAGGTACTACGATATATATCAATGGATCTGATATACTTGATAAACCTTTTAACATATTATGTTTAATGGAGTATAAAACACTAAGCATTTCAAATGTTGGTTCTCCAACAAGCGGGAAGAATTAACCCAAATAGCTGCCAACCACTTAAACTAAAAAATATGGCCGGCTACTTATATAAAGATCCCTAAAGCTAAACCACAACGTTCAATTTGAAACAGATAGCTTGTTAAAAATTAAATTCACAATTACATTAGCCTAGAAGCAAATATGATGTACCCATAGAATGATACAGCAAATAAAGGACTAGAGTTGGTTTACCAGAAAAAATGGAAAGGGCAGGCTAATGCAGTTCATTATTTTGCAAAGCAAAGAACGTAGGCAGCTCAACCACAGTTCAAATTAATACTCCCAAATTTTCATCCAACCATACAAGACATTCTTGAAATGAAGTAAACTTGGTTCCAAAAATGTACGAAAATGGGATTACAACACAACTAGCGAACCACCAATCACTTAGTGGCAAAACTAGGACGTTACTAGTTTCCCGCATCACTTGCAACTACGGAATCTTCTATTTTAGTAACATCCCGTGCATCATCTGCAACTCCAGAATCTTCTGTTTTGGTAACATCCCGGTTACTCTCTCCTATACAGTTTTGCTGACCCTCCATAGGCACATTCTCACTTATGGCTTCAGCATCCATTGTAGAGTTGTCACCGATCACTTTCACCTGTTCCTCAACATCCTGAGAAGTTGCATCATGAGTGGGAGAAGCAGGTTTTTCCTCTGCATTGGAGCACTGGCCGGTCTCTGAAGATTCCACAGGGATGTCATCAGCTTCAATAGCAGATGATGATACATGATTGGCAGAAGCAGATTTCTCCCCTGCATTGGAGCACTGGCCGGTCTCTGAAGATTCCACAGGGACGTCATCAGCTTCAATAGCAGATGATGATACATGATTGGCAGAAGCAGAATTCTCCCCTGCATTGGAGCACTGGCCGGTCTCTGAAGATTCCACAGGGACGTCATCAGCTTCAATAGCAGATGATGCTACATGATTGGCATAAGCAGATTTCTCCTCTGCATTGGAGAACTGGCCGGTCTCTGAAGATTCCACAGGCACATCATCAACTTTAATAGCAGATGATGGTACATGAGCGGCAGAAGCAGAATTTTCCTCTGCATTGGAGACCTGGTCAGTACCTGAAGATTCCCCACCAGCTTCAGTAGCAGCAGATGTGCTCTGCTTTTCTTCCATTTCTGCCTTGGCCAGCTCAAAAGCACGATTCTTTGCTGCAATTTCTTCCTGTATCTGAGCTTGTATTCTGTACTCATCCATGAGATGCTGCATCTTTTCCTTATCTGCCATGAGGTCACCGTACCTTTTCTGTAAAGTACGTTCAAGCTCCTTTTGTTTCTGAACTTCTTCCCATAGATTGTTGATCCTATGTGATGCTGCTAACTGCTCTTGTTTTTGTAATGCTCGGAAGCATTCAAGTTCTGTCCCTGCTGTGTCCATTTGCTTAAACGTAGCCTCTATCTGTGACCAGAGTTTTCCGGCTCGCATCTGCTCATTCACAACGAATATTTGTTAGCTGGAATTTATAGCTTAGATCTCAACAACTCTCAAAACCCCAAAAAAAAGCTAGAATAGCCAAGAAAGATCCATGTGAGAACTAGAAACACGTCTGCTTGCAGATCAAACCTCCAGACAAATGAAGTTAATAAACAGAGAACTGTACAGGAAGTGGTAACTACATTCAGATTAAACAATTAAACCACTACAATGTACCTGATATCCATTAGTGAGGACTTTGATCTTCTGCTCAAGCTTTGTTGCTTTCTTAGTATCATCATCCATTTTCCTCTTCACATTCTCAAACTCATTCTGTAAAGCAGCCAGCTTTTCCATGTTCCCAGCAACACTTGAGAGACCATAAGCATTCCGTGTAGGAAAGTACATGATATCATTCAAAGTTGTTTTGTGTGCTTCGACAAATTCATCAAGAGATTCACCCTCATGTCCCATTGCCACACGAACAAACTGAGCCTCATCCTTGATCAATCCATCGGCCTGCATGAGTGGAGTTAGTTATGTTGCAGTAGATGAAGATAAAATCATACAAACTCCAGAAAGCATTACTGTTTGGACACGAAATTGGTAATGACAAGGGCACATCTAACAGCACAATGTAAAAATGGAAAAGGCGCCTATCACGAAGAGACCTGATTTATTTACTTCCAAATATGATTTTAACAGTCAAATGTACATAGAAACATTGAATATTACAGGGGGGAAAACATAATGAACATATTTCACACAAGCACAGATGGCATCCAAGTGAGTATCTAATGATCCCCCAGAGTGGAATCATTAGCATTTTTTGGCGCCTTGTCGAAAGACTTCAATGTCCAATTTCAGTTAATTAGTCCTCATAACAAAAAATACTAAAAACAAAATCGGGACACCATGTGTGGTGTCATGGGTGTAGGAGAGAGTAGGGTTCATAAAGTTGAGCATGTAAGCTAGCTTGCGTTGGGTGGAGTCAAGAATAATATATATACACACTATATAGATACTATGTACATTTAAATATATTGTCATATAGATAGTATTGGTCCAGCCTATTGAACCTATTGTTTTCCTCAATCCTTACAGCCATAGTTTGGGGAAATATTATCAGCAGTTGTAGAAATAATTCCATATATAAATTACATAAAAAGGTTATATGGTATTGTTAAAAAACAGTTTCCAAATGCTTTATATTGGAATTTAGACAACTCATTTTCTTTTCCAGTATTAATTTAACACTAACAACTCTGAAGTGCATTTGAACTAATCTGAAACTCTTTAGCTCAAAAATAAAAAGTTCACTTGGGATTTTTGCATATTTAAATACCTTAATGATGCAAAGCAGGTAAACTGCTCCTGAGAAAAGAAATTGAGACAAGAGTAGAGCAAAACCTTTTTTCTTTATGCAACATGAACGTACCTCTTTCAGTTCATCTTCCTCAAAGTCCTCGATGACAGGTTCAGCAACCACTTTTCGCTTGACCCCCTTTTTCTTCTCCTTCTCCGCTTTTTCATCTAGAGGATACTTGCTATTATCATGTTCTAGCAAAGACAGAAGTTCTTTCCTAATCATTTCATCAGCTTGCTCAATTAGTGTAGGAGGAACAAAGGAGCTCTTATCTTCATCAGCTCTCATTAAGGAACTTCTTATTAGTTCTAGTGAAGCAATGGGAGGTCTAGGGAGCTCTCTCTGCAATACTTTTGACCTTTTCCGGAGTAAAGCTTGTAGCCTTGCTTCTTCTTCGGCCTTCTCCCTTGCAATCCTATCAGACATGTCTTCTTCAATCTTCTCTTCTGGTGGTTCTTCATTTTCTTCATGAGGTTGTTGGACGACTATCTGGTACTCATTCTTGGGCTGAGGAAGGCTTTTCAAACCAGAAAGCAATTCTTTCTTTGAATTGAATTGCCCAAGTTTAGCATTATTGTGCATATCCATATCCTCATTAATGTGCAGCTCATCCCTCATAGGAGTTCCTTTGGGGGTCATTCCATAAGAATCCCTTGAAGGTGTCATGCCAATTCTAGGAGTAAGGACAGTGGCTCCGGGAGTCGCTGAAGGAGTTAAGAGTGGGTTTGGTGTTTGAACTTCCCTTTTCTTAGGAGTGACACCAGAAAAATCTGAGGGGTGCAGCATAGGATTATCCCCTCCAAGTAATGGTGTCTGAGACTGAGTCAATCTTCGTTGATTTTCTGCTTCCATCATAATAGCATCTTGCTTAGTTGAAGGGGTTCTTTGAGGTGTTCGCATAGGAGTCATTGCATGATGTGGTGTCTGGGCATAATTTGCAAGAAGAGCACGTGTTGCAGCATTCCCTTCGGAGAGTTCATCACCCCCTAGTAGATCACTGGCAATACCTATCTTTGCTATGGCCTCCAATTCATGGTCTGGAATCTGTGGTGCAGGAAGATTGAGTTTCGACCTCTTCCTCACTGCTTCTGGGTCATTAAGTTTATTTGCATGCAATATGGCTGTAGGGGCATCCTGCCTTTCTGCAATTTTATTCCTTGCAATATCCTGCTTTCTTAGACGAGCTTCCTTATCGACTCTCCTTTCACCTTCTAGTTCTTCAATGGTAGTTGGAAACTTAGGTTGCTCTACTGGACGGTCTTCCTCAGCAACATCATAGAAACCTGGAGGAGGCTTCTTTTCAAAGGGTATTTCAGCATTGTAATCAATTCCTCTCCTTTTTCTCTTCCTTTGACGGGCATCTATTCCAGCAGCCTTCAGTTCTCTCCTTTTCTGTAAGGAAGCAAGCCTTCGAGCCTCTTCAAGCTGCTTTTCTCTAGCTTTCCTTTTAGCCTTCTTACCCCTTGTGTTGGCCAATCGAGCCCGTGCTTCAGACAGCATTTCTTTCTCATCCTCGTCCATATCAACAGGATCGGGACGAGCAGGCTTTGATTCTGGATTAGGATCAATCTCTCCAGGCTTCAATTTTCTAGGATCATCATTAGGGTCATAGTTTTCATCCTTAGCACATGCTGCATCGAGAAGCTTTTCATAGCGTTCAAGGCACTGGGATGGTGTACGACCAACAATTGGCGCAATAGTCCTCCATTGAGTGGGCATGAGCTTTGCAAGGTGAAGTAGTTTCTCATCTTCTTCTCTAGTCCACTCAGTCTGGAAGAAAAATAAAAAGAGCAGCGAGGATGTTAGTAAGTTGTTAAACTCAGGTATAAGTTCCTACTAACAGCCTGAGGTAAATTGGAAAATCCGTGTACTTCCACTTTCTCATTTCAGAAATCATTTTATGCCGTTGATAAATGGAAAAACATAAAACGTTTGAAAAAACCCAGAAAGAAAATTTCTATACAGAAATTGGTTTCAGAAATTGTTCCCGAGTAAAGAAACCAAAAAGCAGACTCTGAGAAAGCCATAGTATGCTCACAAAGCAGAACTTTTCTCATTCACAATGGAATAGGAAAAAAGGTAACAATTACCCACAAAGAAATAACAGTGATAGACATTACAAAGACAAATTGCATGGCGCATTAAACTAAGCAAGAACAAAGAGCCAAAACCAAGATACAATGAATGTTACAAGGTACAAATAATCAAATGACACAGAAAGAATGATCATACATAAATAAACAAGGACACATAAAGGATGGTCACACCACTAACAATTATGCAAGAAAATTAAGTACAGCGGAACCCAATAACATATCTCAAAGAATCCCAACTCCAAACACCTAGAAACTATGAAGGGTATATTTGTTATAGTTGACTTGACGAAATCATTTCCCAATTTGGTTTATCATAGACGGTGGAAAATGTAAAATATTTTACTCCAATTTGGAGGAAAATAGCCTTTTGTAAAGAACGAGAAATACCAAAAGCAGCCTTGGAAGCTCGGGGATAAAAGGCCCGGCCATCTATCCTTCTCCACTTAAATTCCAAACTTAGTTTGCATGGCGCAGGGCTCGAACCTATGACTAAGCCACAACTCCCTCAACTTTTGCCGCTTGAACTAAACCCCGGGGGCAATTTGGGGGAAAATAACTTTGGCACTAATTAGCAAAAGTAATTTTCCTTTTCAGATATATTTAACCCGCATTCATATCACTTGTTCGAATAAACACTTAGACATTGTTTGTCAAAATACTCAAAAAAAACACTAAAATCATTGTCCCCATACCCCATCCTGCACATTGCTCTGTGAGCATATCTCACCTACATTTATATACCCTACCAAACAATTATAAAAATATTCCAAAATAGATTTCCAAAAAAATTAAACATTTCTCCAAAGAAAAATTACAACTCCCTCCATTTTAAATATGTGAAGCTATTAGTTGTGCACGAAATTTAAGAGGACCTTTGAAGCTTGTGGTCCAAAACAATCCATATATTTAAGGGTAAAATGAGAAGTTTAAAGTCACATACTTTTCACGTTTAGAAAGGGGTCATTTTTTTAAAATGGACTAAAAACGAAATAGGTTCATATAAATAAAAATAATTTTCTACAGAGAACTTTTTTCAAAATCAAAGAACAAATATTAACAAAATATAGTACAGAAACCAAAAAACAAACCGGGAGAAAGCCATGGTATGCTCACATAGCAGAACTTTTCTCATTCAAATGGAATAGGAAGAAAAGATAACAGCTATCCACAAAGATAATACAGTGCTAGAGTTAAGAACCAAAACCAGGATACAATGAATGCTTCGAAGGTGTTAAATAACCAAATGGCACCGAAAGAATGGTCATATATAGATAAAAACAAGTGACACAGAAAGGATGGTCATATGTCACTAACAAACTATGGCGGATTCCAATTGCATTGCCTATCTTTAAAAACCCAACTTCAAACAACCAGAGACTACGAAGGGTATGTTTGTTATGGTTGACTCTTTTTTATGATCGAAAAATTTGTCTGGGGCAATCCTTAGGACCAATCGCATCCTTTGAAACTCGGGGATAATGGACCTGCCCCTCAACCTTAATTTGAATCGCATAAGGCTAGAACCTGTTACCTAAGTGACTGAGTCATAAGTCCCTCAACCTTTTCCACATGATATATTCCGACTCGGTTATCATGGATTGTTGATAACATTAAAAAATTTACTCAAATTTGGAGGGAAATAACTTCCACACTAATAGCAGATGTCATTTTTTCCATCTCAGAAATCTTCAACATGAATGCCATATCACTTGTTCGAATCAACGCCTAGACATTGTTTGTCAAAAATTAGTACTCAAAAAAACCCTAATATCATTATCCTCATACACTATCCTGCAGGCAGCTCTCACTATGAGATATGTGGCACGTAATTTTATACCCTACTAAACCTTGAAAAATGCTCCAGAAAATAATTTCCAAAGATAAAACATTTTCCACAACAAAAAAACATTACAACATCAACAACTACACCTTGGTCCTAAACAAGTCGAGATCGGCTATATGAATCATCACTAACCATGTCACTCCATTTAAACTCATATCAGGCCAATATTATAAAAATATAAAGGCATAATAGCACACTTGTACTTATTCCGGTTTGTCATCCCGGTCTCTATACTTGATAGATTTTCATCTAAACACTTCTACCTGATCAAAACGAGTGTCTCAAATCCTTCTGATGGTGTGTGTCTCTCAATCGCGTTATGTCAGAATCCACATCAGATAAAAATATGTTAGATCATTTTTTATTTAGACAAAAAACATAAAATAACTTTGACTTATCATTTATCTCTTTTGACTTTTTATTTATTTTTCTTCCCCACCATCACTTTCTTCTTACTGTTGTCCACTGCCATGGCCGAAAATTTTCTCCGACGACCATGAAACTCCTTCCTTCCGTTCCTTTTCTATTTCATAATCTATTCCTCTATCCTATTTTCTCAAAAGCTCCCTCTAAATAGATCTAAAATCATATTTTAGGCCGAAAACATATCTCAAATAAAGATAAAACATATTCGATTTTTTTTCTCTTTGTTGCCTTCACTCTCACCCAAAAACCCATAAAAGTTACCAAAACAATATAAACGTTCATATTCTTCTTAAGAAACTCATCAAAGTTAATTGATTGAAAAATATTTGACGGTGGCAAATCATTAGTGAAGCGCCTCAATCTTGGTGGTGGATGACAGTTAAAAATGGAGGATGACGAAGGGGAGAAGACCAACTGGGGATTTAAAAGTAAAATTAATAAAACATTTTATTGTTGGT
The DNA here is from genome assembly GCA_026770625.1 of Nicotiana glauca. Lineage (NCBI taxonomy): Eukaryota > Viridiplantae > Streptophyta > Magnoliopsida > Solanales > Solanaceae > Nicotiana > Nicotiana glauca. The sequence continues at coordinate 6,769 of MU733942.1, read as the reverse complement.
AATTTTGTTTAATATCAAAGCCTAATAAAAGGGAAGGGAGACAGAAAAATGTGTTGGGCGGAAAGGGATGGGAAAGAAAAAGATAGGAAGAGGGGAACATGGGTGTTGGAAGGGTTTATGACGGGAAGGGGACGGGAAAGCAGAGGTGGAAGGGGGTTGGGGTCTTGGGCTCTATTTCAATCTTTTTTCATTTATTTTTGAGATAATACATAAATTGCCCATCAAACTTGTTTAGAAAAATCATTTACACACCTTAACGTTACGGGCAACCTATGTCCCCCCTATTCTTGTTTGGGGTGAATTTAATACCTCATCGGTAACACTTAGTCAGTCTTGTGGTGGGATGTGTAGTACATGCGCACCACGTGTCAATATCTGCTTTATTTCGTTTTTCCACTTATTTAATTATTTTGTTTTAACTACGCGGGCACTTTGGTCTTTTTGATCAAAATCCACCTAATTCCACTTTCTCTCTCTATCACTTGTTTCTCTTCCTCCCCGTTCTTTTGCCCTTTTCTTCTTCTGGTTTGCCATGGATGGTGAACCCCAAACCAACTAGCTGTAAGTTTTGAAGTTGTTAAAAAATACAATATTTTTTAATAACTCAAAAAGAAGGGAGTATTTTAATAATTTTAATATCTCAATGTTTATTAACATTGAATGGGTATTGCAGTCAGTTATATTTTTTGTACTGTTAATAATTTCCTTTAATCTTGAATAGGGAATGATTATAACAGTTTCTTCTTTGGCATTGAATTCTTGGATTTGAATTCTTAAGATACGTTTTGGTTTCAACTTCCGTTTTGGCATTGAATTTTTGGATTAAATTTTCAACGTTTCTTTCATGGAAGATGTAACTTCTTTAGGCTATATATAAAGCTATTTGTTTGTGTTCATGGTTGTAGTGTGAAAATAGTAAAAACTTTTTTTCTTCTTTCTTTTGACTGGTTGATTGAAATTCAGCCAATAATTAAAGTAACTTTTTTTTGGGGGAATTGTAGTTTGATAATTGGATCTAGGAATCTTATTTTTTTGGGAGGGGTTTAAAGGGACGCAGAAGTAAAGAAGTAAAATAAAAAAAAATAAAAAAAGCACACAGTAAAACTATATGTCTATTTTTAATTATTTTGGGAGGGGTTTAAAAAAAATTAAAAAAATAATCTTTTCCCTCTTACACGCGAGTTTGGGAGAGTGAAAATACTGCCTTTGCCACGTCACCATTTAGGATGGTATTAAATTCACCCCAAACAAGAATAGGGGGGTCATAGGCCACCCGTAAAGTTAAGGTGTGTAAATGATTTTTTCGGACAAGTTTGATGGGTAATTTATGTATTTTCTCTTTATTTTTATTGTTTCTTTTTCTTATGATTTTTCTAATAATTTCTTTAATCAAAATAATTGACGCACGCGCTTTTAAGAGCGTTTAACCACGCAATTATCCGACTCAACAAAACAAATGCCAACTAAGCTCGATCAACGGTCAGAGGGATCTATGAAATAGGTTTTGATAAACTGGAAATGTTTAGATGAAACTCTACAGAATATAAGGACCGGGATGAAAAACCTGAACAATTATAGGAGTCTACTAAGCCATTCTGCCAAATATAAATAAAAGTACTCATATTAGAAGTTCTATATATTTTCTAAACAGATCTTGGAAGGCTAAACCACTACTATAAAGCATTAAACCTACAGCTAAAAGTGCTGATGTCTAAACCGTATACTCAGCTAATATGTATCACCTAATAAAATTACTAATATAACAAACAAATAATTACATAAAACATTTTTCAAATCTAATGAACAAATATTAACACCGCATAATACAACAACAAGGTTAATCAATTTGAACATTATGGTTACGAGTTCGTTTTCTTACTACATCCCTTATGATTTACTAGGTTCCAAATTTATCATTTATAGTACTTATTTATTGGATCTTTTAACATATATACCAGGGATTCGCCCATTCTGATCCGTGCCCACTAAACAATAGCACCCCCGGATATGTATGTTAAGAGAACCCCGTGATCCTTCTGTGTGGAAGGAAAGGAAGAAAGAAGTGAACACGAATACTAAAAAACTGTTCATCGGGTCCCCGAAAAAAGGGGATAGAGAGCACGGAACGGGCTTTCCAAGCATAAAACGATCCCTACCTATACATTCCATGGCAACAGACAAAAGGCAATTTTGTCATTGTTCTCAACCCCAGGCACATTTCAGTTCCCAATAATCTCCACGAAAAGACTACCATGATTTCCGAATGAACCAAGGGAGAGTCGGGGCATGAAACAAGCTACTGGGTTCAGATGAATCAATGAGTTCAATGCTACATCTGCCCATACGTTATGAGCATGTCACCTACATTTTTATAACCGTGGTAACCTGGCCAGCTTGCACGCACCCGACTAACTCCGTCTGACTAATTTCACGAGATACTATCAGAGGTACCAGATAATTCTATCCACTATGGCTTGGACAAATGGGGAAAAATCACCTACTCCCTCCGTTTCATATTAAATGAGGTAGTTTACTTTTTAGTCTATTCCAAAATAAATGACACATTTCTAAATTTGGAAATAATTCAACTTTAAACTATTCATTTTACCCTTTTTGCCCTTAATAAAAAGCTTTTATAGCCACACAAATGGCATGGCCCACAAACCTTTTACCCCTTAAGCTTTTAAGACCACAACTTTCAAAAGTCTTGTTCTTTTTTCTTAGACACCGTGCCGAGTCAAACTACCTCAAACAATATGAAACAGAGGAGTAATTTCTTTTGCCTCCATTGGTAATTGAGCTTGAGACTTCATGGTTGTTAACTCACTTCATTGACCACTAGGCAGGCTGTTATGTCACCAACATTTATACCCTAATATCTACATTTATACCCTACCAAACATTGAAAAATTACTAATAACAAAACAATTTTCACATACTCCTTCAATTTCAAGTAATGTGAACCCATTTGACTGGTATGGAGTTTAAGAAAAGAGAGAATGACATTTAAACTTGTGACGTAAAATGAGGTACATATATTTTGTGTGGTCATAAATCATTGCATAAAGGTAAATTATTTCCAAATAGAAAATGCGGTCATTCTTTTTGGCACGGACTAAATAGTAAATAGATTCACATAAAATTGTAACGGAGACACAGGGAGCAGCATTTATCAAAACCAATAACAAACAGTGGCAGCATAGTATATAACACAGAAACAAGGTTAATTAATCAATATAAAAAAAAAAAGAATAACTTGCCTTTTTAATGGAAGGATCGAGCCACTCATACCAGCGAGCTTTACACTGCTTTGCACTCTTACGAACGAGTAAAGAAGAAATACGAGCCCACTGATTTTTCCCATACTTCATCACCGCCGCCTTTAGAATCTCGTCCTCCGTGTTCTTCCATACTCCTCCCTTTATCATAATCCTCATTTTTGCTGATTATTTCAGCCTCCCAAGGGAGACTCGGAGTAATCTAGGGTTTCGGACTTGTCGGTCTCCGACGAGAGGGATTTTTTGAACTTGCTTTAGTACTGACGCTGATGAGATTGCAATATTATAATCTTCCGATGAATTGCAAATTCGACTTGAGCTGAGATTTCGATTGGAGTTTAGGTAGCTGGGCTCGGCTACTTTGGGCCAATCACTCAAATGTTGGGTTTAAATATATGCATTTGTTTGCATACGCTGGCCATTTTACGAGCAGGTTTAGAATTTAGCCTCTTTTTACGATGTGTAAACATATGCATTTTTGTTTTGAAGAAAACTTAAAAAGCCTTAAGAAATGACCAGATTCGCAAATGGCTCTTTAATTAATTTTCGGGTTAAATTAATTTTTACTTCTTAAAATTGATTTAAGTGTCATATGCAAATCGGATGATAGATCCACAAAAGAATATTTCAAAAAATTCAAATAAGATAAAAGTCGAGTTAAAGCATGTATCAATCAATCAAGTCACAATTTAAAAAGTGCAACAAGTAAAGCAGTAGAGATTTATTCACAAATGAAAATGTATAACTTCATAATCAAGGGCAGATACACTTTACCGCTCGTCGGAATTTTTACGAAATATGTATATATTGATAGTATATAAAATGAAAAATTTGGATATTAAACATAAAAATGACACCATTTTTTATTATAGTGATTTATTTATTTATTTATTTTAAAATTTTAACACCGCATACCAAAAATCCAACGTATGTCCGTATTTACAATAATTTTTTTATTGTGTTCTTCTCTATACTATACAACTCACATATTTTAGTCGCCTTAAATGAGACAAGAATAGAATAAAATTTACAAATGTTGTAATAGTACTGTAAATTATTAACTTGGTGTTTTTTTATTCTAGTCTTCCCTTTCATTCATCTGATCTTAATTTTAACTTGTTCTTAATATATACTCGATCGAACAATATCAACAAGAACCATACTGTTAAATAATGTACATTGATGGTATAATAAAGGATTATCACCTATTAAAGTGATACAATATAGATAGTTGTTGAGCAATTTGGATTCTAATTGGAGGTTACTTTTATAATTGGGCGATTATATGTACAATTTCAACAATTAAATACTACATCTTTAATGGCTATACTTGTAATATTTAGTTTCCTAGTATAAATAGCCTTTAAAGTTATTATTTTAGAGATAGTTTATTTTGATATTGTGAATGAAAACTGATTGAGAGTGTTTAGCATGAATTCCTATGTTGGTTGATTACTTGTTAAGGTGAACTTGTAAGAGGATTGCTTCCCTTAAGAGTTGTTCATATAGTATTGGGTCAATTATGTCTTAAATTGATTGGGTATTTATTGATTTCAAGAGTGTGTTTGGTATAAAAGAACATATTTTCCGTGAAAAATATTTTCCAATAAAATATTTTCTTATAAAACAAGTAGTAATCTTATTAATTTTTCGGTGTTTGGCGCAAATTAAGGAAAATAACTTCTCAGGGTATTCAAAAATAATTTAAATACAATAAACATGAAACCATAAACTTTCAGACCAACAACCTTCCGAACCTACAAATTTCATAAACTTTCGAATGACTAAACTTTCGAAACCGCAAACTTTCGAACCCGTAAACTATATAATTTTTAAACTCATAAACTTCCAAAAAAACTCATAACTTTGGAACTTGTAAAATTTTAAACATGTAAACTGAAATATGAAAAAATTAAAACTGACAAAAAAAATCTGGGGAGGGGGAGAGGGGAGCAGGGGGAAGTGTGCAGAAAAACGAAAAAAATAGAAATATGAAATTACAAAAAAAAAACAAAAATTTAAATAAAAATTGTGCGGGGTGGGGTAGGGGCAGTAGGGTGGTGAGATTCTTAGAGTGTGTGCCTAAAGCCAAGTGCATTAGAATGATACACGGTGGTAAAATTTGAGTGAAATATTTAAGGGATACAGAAAAGGAGTGCATTGTAGAGGTTATGTTATTTTTTAACTTGTTTTCTTTGTTTGTAGATATTATGTCTTTGAATATTGGAGGTACTTTAACTCCAAAGGAGGGAGCCTCTAATGAGATCATTTTGGAGGTTTTACAAGCTTTAATTATGAAAGTTGACGACATAGAACATATGGTCAAGTCTCACGACAACATTCTTAACCAGTGGCAAGGCTTGTCACTTAATCCTAACTAAGGAGTATGAACTAGTGCAATACCACAAAATAGTTCTATTCCCACCGCATCACACATCGAAAGTGTGAGCACGTGATTTTTGTCACGCTTAAATTACTCCTATAAATTCATTAGAATTAGAATTTTTCTTATTATTTGAATTTTAGGAATTGATTGCGTGATTTTGTGTCTTGTTTGCATTTTTGTGTGCATTTTAATTGATATAATTTCAAAAGAAAATACAAAATAGTGTGCATTTTAATATTACAAAAATAAAGAAAATGACAAAATGATTCTTTGCATTTCTAGAATTTGTCTTAAGTTTAATTTAAATTAGAAATTAGTTAATTTTGAAGATTAATTGGTATAATTTGTGAGTCAATTTGGTTCTTTTATTTTTTATTTTACATTTAATAAAAATCAGAAAAAATAAAAATAATGAATAAAAAATAAATACAAAATGAAAAAGAAGAAAAGAAAACCATTAAAAAGGAAAAGGGGTTGTCCTAATGAAAGACCCGAAATTGGGCTGGTTTTAATTAATTGTGCCTAGCCCAAACCAAGCACACCCATTCCAAGCCCAAATCCCTTCCCAATCCGGTCTGCCCCAATATAAGCAAAACGACGCCGTTTTCCCTAGGGGTTAATCACAACCTTTGATTGTTTGATCCAACGGATGGGAACAGCCTAGGTTCTTTAATACAAATATGTCCAAACACATGCCTCCCCCCTTCCCCTTTCTGTCTCAGATCACCCATACGCACAAAACCTAAACACCACCGCCCTCCGTTGCCTACCGCCCATCGAAAATCGCCTACGGCGGTGGCCGGCGGCCAAATTACCCCAAATTTACACCCCTGAACCACGTCATTCTCCCCTTTCCAAATCCATGGTTAGTTTTCCCCAAATCCTAGCCAATTGATAATAGGTGAATTTGACTATAATCACGCCCTAAATAATTACATTTTTTATGTTGTTTTGATGATATATATGATGACAAAATGCTCTTAGTAGTGTTTATGAATTGTAGGTACATAATGGATAAAGAAGGCTAAGTAGCAATTTTGGAGTCAAAAGTGGAAGAAAAAGGCCATATTTGCAGAAGTACACAGAAGTCAAGCCTGAACAGCCC
>MU733937.1:0-15004 GCA_026770625.1 Nicotiana glauca | reverse complement strand
AGGAATGATCATATTTAAAGCTCAAGGGAATGAAGTTCAAATTAATAGAAAAAAAAATTAGCCATGATGATGTATTTTTTTTATATCGTTGGAGTGTTGGTGGCATACATTTGATCCCTTACTTTAGTTTCTTTGTATGTGCTTGTTGACACAATTTTATGTTATAAATGGTGTTCATCTTATTTTAGCTTCTTTTTGTCCATATTAGTTAGGCATGTTTGTAACGATATACTTTCCATGGAATCCCGTAAATTTTCTTATTGGTGTAATCGATAACTGAATTGATAAGCCCCAAAAATTGATAAATCAAAATCGAAAAAATTGGAACTTTATTGAAATGATAAGATAAGCATATGTACAAATCGATAATCGATAAGTAATCAAAATCGAATCGATAAAAAATTGAATGCACACCCCTACCTGATAATGAAGTAGTCTTCGCATCGCATCGTGATTTGTAGTGCCCTGTTGTGATTCAAACCCTCATGCGGCAACTCATCCTCGTGGAAAGTGATTTCATGACTTTCCAACACCTGTCCAACTGTGACGACCCAAAGGGTTATCACTTGCTTTTAATTAAATTCTATGTCTCCGAGGCCTTGAAACCCTCATTTAGAGTTGCCTTGATTTGCGTGCACAGTTCGGGTGCATAGCCGGAAAGCCTATATATGAAAATTTGTGAAAAAGGATAAGTTTTGATTATAATATGAGTTAATTTGACTTTGGTTAATATTTTGAGCAAACGGATCCGGACCCGTGATTTGACGGTCCCAGAAGGTCTGTAGGAAAATATGGGACTTGGGCGTATGCCCGGAATCGAATTCTGAGGTCCCAAGCCCGATAAATGAATTTTGAAGTAAAATTATTTAAGGAAATTTGAAATGAAAATTGATTAGAACGTGTTGGTATCGGGCCCGTATTTTAGTTCCGACACTCGGTAAAGGTCTTACATATAGTTTAAGTCCTTCCTGTAAAATTTGGTTAAAAACGGATATCGTTTGACGTGATTCAGACTTGAATTTTTAAATTTGAAACTTGATGAAGTTTGAGGAAAAGTTCTTGATTTTTGAGGTTTGATTCATTTTTTTGAGGTTATTTAGGCAATTTGATCGCACGGATAAGTTCGTATGATGTTTTTGAGTTAGTACGTGTGCTTGGTTAGGAGCCCCGAGGGCTCGGGTGTGTTTCGGATGTGTTTCGGAAGGTCTTAGACTTAGAAAATGTTGCAGGTTTCTCAGCTGTTGGATTTCTGATGTTTCCTTCTTTGCATTCGCGGGAGTACCTACGCGAACACGATGAGTAAAGTTTGACGAAGGACAAATCCTTCTACGTGAACGTTCGCATAGCCCAGCTCGCGAATGTGAGGCAGTGGGGGGTCATACCTTGCGAATGCAAGCCTGGCCATGCGAACGTGAACGCCAAAGTGGGCCTGGGCAGGGGGTGGTGTAAATACCCTACGCGAATGCAATCTATGCAATGCGAATGCGAGGCTCGAGAAGTTAAAGCTTCGCGAACGCGAGACCCTTAGCATGAACGTGAAGGCTTAATCAGCCTGACCCATCGCGAACGCGAAAGGTCTATCGCGAACGTGAAAGGCAATTTTTCCCAGTTATTTAAAAACCCCAAAACAGAACCCATTACGGGATTTTCATAAAATATCATCAACCCTTTCTTCTCTAAAGCTCCTAGGCAATTTTTGAAGCACTTCTTCACCAAAGCTTCTTGGGTGAGCATTGTTTAACTTGTTTTCTTCATTTTTCATCAATACCCACTAGAATTCTAGGCCTAAAACATGTGATTAAGGGTAAAAAAAAATTTAGGGATTTGGGTAGAACTAGGGCTTTTTGATTAATAGTGATTTAGACCTTGTTTTGGGGTCAAATTCTGGATATAATTATATATTTGGACTCATGGGGGATTTGATTTTGGTCCGAACTTCGTGTTTTGACCAAGCGGGCCTGGGGTCAATTTTTGAGTTTTTGGGAAGAATGATTGGAAATCTATAATTAGGCATTGAATTCGAATTGTTGAGCATTATTTGATGTTATGAAGTCATTATGTATAGATACAATTGATTTGGAGTCGAATTAGAAAGGAATGGTGGTTTTTGAGGATTGAGTTGGCCGTGGAAGTTCGAGGTAAGTGTCTGGTCTAACCTTAGCTTGAGGAATTAGGAGTGTGTCCTATTTGCTATTTGTTTTCTTGTTGATTACGACGTATATGCATGGTGACGAGTATCTATACATTGGTGTCGATCATGACCGTGAGTCTTATATTGTAATTTTTATGACTTCGTGGTATCATTCATGCCTTAGTGAAAAATTTTGTTTGCTGTGTAGAGTTGTGGAAAGAATTGTGCCCTATGAACATTAAGGAGCATTGGCTCCAGTTGTATAACAAATTGTGAGAGTATAAGTGATAATTGAACCTGTAGAGCAGTGGCTTGAGTTTTGTGAAGTGAATTGTGAAGTAAAAGAGAGAAAGAAAAGAGATCATTATGTTGCCCCCTTGCCGGGTTATTGTTGAGTTGTGGTTCCCTTGCATAGTGTTCTTAATTGATATTGCAGATACTTAGGTTGATAATTCTTTGTGTTAGGTAAGGATTATGGTTATAGCTGAGGTAGTTAGATGTTGGAACAAGTTTGGGTATAGCTGAGGTAATTAGGTGTTGTAACAAGTTTGAGTATAGTTGAGGTAGTTAGGTGTTGTAACAAGTTTGGCTATAACTGAGGTAGTTAGGTATTGTAACAAGATTGGTTATAGTTGTTTTTCCCTTACGGGATGGTGTAGACATTTTGATCCCTTGTCGGGACTCTCGTTATAATTGTAAATATTATATATGGATTGGGTTGCATGCCGCAACAATATTATATATGGATTGGGTTGCACGCCGCAACAATATTATATATGGATCGGGTTGAACGCCGCAACAATATTATATATGGATCGGGCTGCACCCCGTAACAATATTATATATGGATCGGGTTGCACGCCGCAATAATATTATATATGGATCGGGTTTCACACCGCAACAATATTATATATATGGATCGGGTTGCACGCCGCAATAATATTATATGGGAGCGGGTGGTACGCCTACCACAAGACAAATAAAATGGAAGCAGGTGGTAGGCCTGCCACGAGATATAATAAAATGGGAGCGGGTGGTACGCCTACCACGAGGTATAATTAAATGTAAGCGGGTAGAACGCCTGCCACGGGATATAGGAAGTGGGATCGGGTTGCACGCCTGCAACAAGATGTGAAAAGAAAGTGAAATCTGCCTTTGTTTTCCTTATCCTTGCTAGTGGTTGGATTTTGATTCCTGTATAGTTCTCTTGATATTCTGTTTTTACCTGTTATTCCCCGAAGCATGTTTCCCCTCCCATCCTTACTTGTTTGTACCTGTTTTACTTTCCGCTGCATATTATATAACTGCACAGGTTTATTTGATGGCCTGATCCTAGCCTCGTCACTATTTCGCTGAGATTAGACTAGGCACTTACCAGCACATGCGGTAAGTTGTGCTGATACTACACTCTACACTTTTTTTGTAGACAGTGTTGAAGACTTCGGACCGCGGTGGAATTGCTAATTTTTGCTCATCAGGTGACCCGAGGTAGTCCTGCAGGCATCCGCAGGCCTTGGCGTCTTCTTCTATCTACTATTCCTGTTTCATTTCCCCTTATATTTCGGAACAGTGTCTTATTATTCTTTAGACTTTGTATGTAGTAAATCTTAGACCGTCTGTGATACTGTGACACCAGGTTTTGGGTGGTTAAGGATTAAGTATTTGTATTAGATATAGTTTCCATATATTTTATCATTGTCTTCCGCTTGAATTTAAATTTTCGCTGCTAGCATGTTATCGCTTTATAATTGTCAAAGAGAAATAATTGGTTAATAAAGTAACTAAACTAAAGGTTTGGCTTGCCTAGCTCACATAGTAAGCGCCATCATGACTCCCAGGGGTGGGAAATTCGAGTCGTGACACCTACCATGTTAGCCATTTCTCTGCTTGTGATATTATTGGACGCATAAGCTTCGCTCAACACTTTTATTAAAGCACTCTTGTGCATCTCTGAATTTTGCAACAGTGACAGGATGGATATCTAAGCTGGGGTTTTGTTCAAATGATCAATGACGGAATACTTCTTTGCTTGTACTTTCCTCCAAAGGTCATCTGGCCCTATTTCAATAATAGGCTGCTTGGCAGTGGCATCCTTACTTGGTCCTCCCAGGTGTTCAGGTGTATAGATTCTTTCGGTCCTAGTCATTTCTTGTGCGGCATCGGATTCCTCCATCTTTGCCTTTCCTTTTCGCCGAGCTTCGGCAATATAATCCCAAGGTATTGCTTTTGAATTGAAAGGAGGTGTGGTCTAAACTGTCACTGTGAAAGGTGGGACCACTTCTAGTTCAAACATAAAAAGGTTGGCCGCAGGTGGAGTCACCTCTACTTCAAATGGAACTGATATGGCTACCTAAACCTTGATTGGGGACTGAGTCTATACTGAAATAGGAGTGAGGGTGACTGAGGGTTTAAAGTCATCACCTTCCCGGATAAGCCCAATCAACACCTCAGGATACCACTCTTCGTTTGTCTCTATCACATGTATTCCACCACATCTATGAAGAGGGAGAGGGTTGTTGCGAAAATCGGGTGTGGCTTCCTTTGCATGTATGACCTTGTTGTCAATCAGGGTTTGGATCTTATCTTTCAATGCTTGGAACTTGTCAGTGCTATGCCCCTTCATATCGGAATGGCACGCACAAGTTTTGTTAGGATTAACCTATTAGGATGGATTCTCTAATGCCATAACGGGAACAAGAGGGACATAACCTGCGGCTTTCAACCTTTCAAACAGCTAGTTGATAGGTTCAATAATAGTGGTGTATTATTTGGGTGGCTTGCGGTCAAAATTGGGTCTTGGTCCTGGATAATTTTGGCGAGTTGGAGGTGACTGGAAATGAGATGGTTGGGAGTTGTAGGTATGATAGACAGTGGCTGGTTGGGAATATTTGGGGGATGATGGTTGATACGTAGGTGGTGGTGCTTGGTATGTGGATGGAGGTGTTTGATATGTGGGTGGAGGTGTTCGATAGGTAAATGGAGATTTTGGACCTTGAGCCACCATTACTGTCCCAACGTCTTTCTTCTTTGATATGTCGCCTGATTGCAATGCCTTATTTGTGGCCTGAAGTGCCTGACGAAGAACTTGTTCATATGTTCTTCCTCCAAAGATGGCCTGACCTTGGCCGCTTTTGACCTCCAGTGGTTAGAATACTGACAGAAAGTCTTGGTGGGTTTCTTCTTAAGATTCTGGATGTAGAAAACATCGGGTGCATTTTTCGTGCTGAACCTGAATCGGTCCATGAAATCTGATGCCATACTTACCCTATTAGACCATTTCTTGGGATCCTAGCTGATGTACCAGGACAAAGCATCACCAATAAGACTCCTCATGAAGAGTTTCATCTAGATCTTTTCATCCTTTTCGACCCCGACAAGCTTGAAAATAGGTCCTTAGATTCACCCTAAGATCACCTATACCGTCAAACATCTCGAACTTAGGAGGTTTGTACCCCTCCGGCAGTTCTACATCTGGCTGTATACATAGGTCTTCATAGTTCAAACCTTCTATCCCTTTGCCGTCTTCGACACCTTGAACCCGACTTGTCAATTTCTTGAGTTCTTCAGCCATGTTTTTAATGAGCAGATCCTTCTTAGAGGATTCTAGTGTATAGGAAGTTGGTTGAGTAGGATGAGGTATGGTCTCCACATATACGGGGTTGTTTTGATGAGTGCCAGGGTCTTGGGTATAGTGATGGTCATTGGTTGAGTTTTGAGAATTGGGAATAGGTTATGGTGTATTTTAGGGAGTGTGGTAAGTGGCGGTTGGTGGGTACTAGATTGATTGATGGTGGTATTGTGGTGGAGTTGGTATTGATAAAGGATTGAGATTTTGAGGTGGGGTTATGTATTGATATGGTATCGGAGGGTTTTGTAAATGTTGGTTTGGTGTATTTTGGGGAGGTGCTGGGTTCTTTGTGTTTTGTTGGTTGATGTCAGGGACATTCAGGGTGAGTGATAAGTTCGCCAAGTTGCAAACCTGCTCAAGCTCTCCTTGTAGCTCCAGTATCTTTTGTTCCAATCTCAAGACTAGATCATTTAGTGTTGGATTACTTCAGCCGTCTGAGGTCTCTGCGTTCTCAACATTCTCCTTTCGGATACCACTTAAGTCGTCCAATTTTGTTTTTCCTTTACCTTTTGTATTGCTTGGAGGAGGAGGATATGGAGGGCATCTGGATCTGGTATGATACGCTGATGATGCCAGTATAAGTGAACCAACCTTAGGGAATGGGAATAATCAAAATATAGAAAAACAAAAGGTAACAAGTTTGTAAGGGTTTTGAAATGTTGCGGTATTTAAACACATATTACAGGAATATAAATTTGCGTCCTAATTTGGGAGCTTGGTTGTGCCCAAGGTAGGCCTAGCAAAAAATAGATTTGGAGAACTTTAGATGCCAACAAATGCCTCATTTCATAATATGAAAAATAAACGAATCCCAAAACGACACTAAGATAATAGAAAAGTAAGTCACTATTGGCACTTGGCCTTATTACATTTTAAGAAAGCAAATAAATCTAGTCTATTTGGTCCTAGAAGGACCTTCCCCAGATTCGATCTTCTTGACTCCATCGTATAGGTCCCCCATCTCGCATAGACCCAGCAGCAAGTAGGCTCTGGATAGATGTCCTCCTTTAGTTTCTTCAGCGTTCTGGCAATCCTCAATCCACTTTATGACTTTACCCTCCAGCTCTACTATTCCTCGCTCCAGGTATTCCAATCTTCCTTTTGGAAGTGACTGCCATTTCTTTCCATTCTTCGATCAACCTCACATCCCTCTCATGTATTTCCCGGTGCTCATTCTCAAAGTCGTGGACCCTCTTGCGCAGCCTGTTGTATTTGACTTGAGCTTCAACCTTTTCGTCTATGATTCTATTCCCTCAACCGGCTCCTGACGTCACCATTCCCTTTAGATTGTGTTCTAACCATGCCGGGTAGAGAGGTTCTCACCCTGCATGATACCTGTCAGGCTCAATGGTGTTTTTTTCCATAATGATTTTGCAATGCCACATGTATTGGGCTTGGAACTTGTAAGGGACGTCGTCATCTTGAAAGTCTGCTCTGAAATGACTCATCTTGGCAACCCTTGGTACAACCTGTTTCCTGCCTTCCTACCTCATAACTCGGATAGGGACATAAGGGTATATTCCTCTTAACCCAATCAGCACCAAGTGTGGAGTGTCCCTAGATCTGATGATAAATTCGTCTGTTGGGAACCATTCAAACATCCATTGCACTTGTTCCTCGGTCAGATTGTCGAAGAAATCTACCCACTCTTTGGCACTTTCTAGCTGAGCAAACCTATCCGAAATGTAGGTCATTCGCTTGGGGTGATGGAAGGCAATATGGTCATTCCAAGCTCTTCACAAAAATTCTTGGCGATAATGTCCTCTTAGAAGATGTTCTAATAACCACAACTGCAGCAACAGGTTACAACCCTCGGAATGCTTGACCGCTCTTTGACAACGCTTCAGAGCCCTGTAGATATCGGCTATGATCATGGGGACTATGGTGTATGTCTGTCCATTTATACCTTCTATCAAAATCTTGGCGACCATGGCCAACCTAGTGTGGATTTTTTCCTTTTTCATTGGGAATATGATCAGTCCCAAGAAGCAAACAATGAACACGAACACCCTGCGGTGGATGTGGCCCAGAGAAATGATAGAAAGCTCATCATGGAAGGTACATTATGACTTGCTATGGCCATATCTCTCATACAGATATTCGAAGGGTATGTAAGATTCCTTTAGGCATCCCAAGTTAGCATTTTCCTTCAACCTCATCATCTTTAAAACCCCTTTACTAGTACGGTTCTCCGACACTAATAACCTAGGGCTATCCCAAGTCAATCCTATAAGTCCCCCAATTTCTTCTAGAAGTGGTGTCATTTCTATGTCGCCAAAATGGAACACAACCCTCTCACTATCCTAGAACAAAGTGGCAGCCTCAATCAACCTATTGTTTGGCTCAATGTCTAGTAGAGAAAGTAAATTGCCCAAGTGCTTTCTTACGTGTTTCCTATCACTTGAGGAAAGGTCTTCCCACCAACCTAGTAGCAATGGTGGAATGTTGCTGACCATACAGAATCTGGGAACCTCGTGCCTCATTTTTTGTAAAACAAAAAGGTTAGACCCTTCTCCCCCACCAGAATCGACTATTTGTACATTCATGATTAGTATATTGGTATTTAGTTCTCCAAATTATAGAACGTGGTTGTGTCCGTTGGGATTATGGAAGCCCCAGTGGACTTTTGGATAAGGCTCGTCTTAAAGGATCATTATGTGGACAACATATTAATCCGACTAATTTTGACAATGATGCATGCACAATTTCAATCAGAGTAAGGTTTCTATGGGGGTCTAGACTGGTACCCTCAAATGGACAACTTGAGGGGGAAAGGCACGGAACCATTGACAGCACCGCTTATCGACTAGTTTTACCGCAAATAAGCCTTTCCGAATTTAAGGGTAATAAATTGGAAGAGCGCGACTACTCATCAAGTTTTGCTATAGGATTTGATACGCATGAGTGGAATATGATGTGGAGTATGATAGATGCAACAATAATAGCATGTTGTCAATTATTTTCACGTAAGAAAATAATAAACGCAGTATTTAAAAAAAGAAGAAAACAAAGAGACAAGTCAGTTTCAGGAAAATGAGGAAATCATAAATGCTTAAAAAAAATAAACAGTTAAAATTCAAATAAGGGGAAAGGGTACGTGGGATAGAGCATGCTTAAACTGATTCATAATAATAAGTTCGTTATGGTAAGAGCCTGAATAATCCCCAGTAGAGTCGCTATGCTGTCGCGCCCGCTTTTCCTCCTCGCGGAGAACGTCCGGGTTTCGACATTCATGGGGAAAATAACTCTTTTTCTTTTGGGAATTGGGTATTTGAAGAGTTGCCACCTAACGTATTATGATGTGTTAGGGCACCTTGAGCAATTAACTCATGGACTAGTTTGCATTACCAGAGATTAGGTAAGGGCTCGAAATAACCTTGAGGGGAAGGTGTTAGTCACCCCTTGCGGTCCACAAAGGTGGGTCCCGACCGAACTTATATGGATCAGTCATTTGAACAAGTAAACAATTTTAACACGTACTTGCAAGTAAAGGCATGTTTTGACATTCTAAGCACATGTTTGATTCAAGTATGAAACAAGGGAAAAGGTTTGAACAAGTTGCACATATATAAAGAAAAAGTAAATTCATTTAAACAACGGGAGTTAGGAAAGGGGGGGTCCTAAGTTGGTTAGCCTACAGGATCAGACTCACACAATTCCCGGTAATCACTCATCAATGAGGGGCTACACGTGACATTAGCGCGTAGTCATCATATCCTTACTACTCAATTCCCTCCCCTTGGTCATAGCCTAACGTGCTCTAGCAACCTTGAAAGATATCTTATGCGTGCTCTACCCATCCCTTCTTGTGGCCCTAGAGGTATTTAAGACCTCTAATTTAGGTAGTTCTTGACCATCCTAAGGTACTTAAAGGAGGAAAATCAAGGCGTCAACCAAAATAATTAGGACTGTATTTAAAAAGGGGGAACAATTAAAGGCTCACATTTTGTTAGGCCCCGTAAAATCTTGTGTTCAAAACCTAGCAGCTCATAGTGCCAAGGTCCGAATATGTGTTAGGAATGTGTAGAATCAAAATAATCAATTTTCCAGAAAATTTCCATTATACAGTCCAGAATGCGGTCACAGATCAGCTATGCGGACCGCATTTCTGCCGCAGAGTGAAGCAGAAGATTGCCAAAATTGATGTTGAAAATGCGGTCCTATATGCGATCGCATAATCAATATGCGGACCACATAATCGTTGCATAAATTCCTCAAGGATTTGTGGAGGTCAATTCTGCGGTGCAAAATGCGACCACATAACAGGAATGCGGACCGCATTCCTGTCGCAGACCCAAGCAGACCTTTTAGAGTTTTGGGTGCATTTCTGCGGTCCAATCTGCGGACCTTATTTCAATTCTGCGATCGCAGAATGCGACCGCAGATCTTGCTCGGGCTCCTATTTTTTCTAAATTTTAAAACCCGACCCCTTTTTAATAAAGCACCCCAACCCCTCATTTTAATGATCTTTCTGAACAAAATAAGAGAGAGGAAGAGAGGGTCTTGAGAGAGAAAGTCATCTTCTCCAAAATTTGATTCTTCAAAACTATCCGGGCCGGGAAATTTCAAGTTTTTCTTCATCCCCCTTTTCTTACAGGTAAAATCCCTAACCCTTCTCATTGAATTTCTAGTTTAAACTAAGGGGGAGAGTCTCGTGCATTGGTATTTGAAAGTAATGGGTGAAATCATTCATGCATGTCTATTAAAACCAAAAATCTAGTGAGAGGGATGGGGTAGGGGTAAAGGAGTGTTCAAAGAGGGGTTGATAACCTAAATAAGTTTAAGTAGCAATTGTGAACTTTAATTCTAAGTTATGTGTATTAATTTGTGCACTATATTGACGTTGCTAGATTTTTGGTGAATTGGAAGTAGAAATTAGAAAGGAACTCAGCTCCAGGTTTGTATGGCTAACTTTGATCTTTGTAGAATCGCCTTGTTTGGTGTACGAATGTTTGGTATGTGACATCTATGTGGCTTATTCATGAAAATTATTGTGATTTGTATGATTGTGATTGGTTTGATTGAGTGTTGTGGTTAAGTCTCCCGATATAATAGTGCAAGTAACTGGCAATAAACTAAATGCGTGATCGTGAAAGTGTTATGTCGTAAGAGTTGAGAAACAAATGATGAAAGAAAATCATGAATGATACAACTGGAATAACTGTGATAACTACATCTATGGCTTATTATGGGCAATTATCGTTGTAATGTAAAGCACATGTGAGTTGTTGGATGTGAAGGAAAATAGTATTGATGGTTATGGAAATACTTGTAAATTGTTGTTGTTATTTCTTAAAAAGTGTTGTTGTTGATCCTTATGAATTGTTGATTGTTGTCGTGTTGTTTGTGGATTGTGACTATACGGTGGGATCGGGTTGCGCGCCGCAACACGAAGTTATAAGGTGTGGGTTGTAGTGATAAGGGTGGACGAGGTAATAAGGGTGGAAAAGTGACCAAAATCACTATTGAAATAAACATTTGAGTAAATTGTGAACCATTGGTGTGGAATTGTGGAAGGTGGAAAACAGGAGAGATTGAAAACTTGTTTGGCTTGATTGTTCCTTTCTTGTGCACTTGATTATTGTTTTTATTACTATTACCTACTTGTATATGGCTTGAGTTTACTTGGAGCAAGTTTGTTCATACATACCAGTACAATTCAAGTGTACTGACATCCCTTTTGTCGGGGGTGCTACATTCGTGTTATGATTGTAGGTGGATCCATAGCAGGTACTCCAGTCCACCAACCGTAGCTCTTTATCCCTTCCCATCAGCTGAATCGGTAAGCCCCTTTCCTTTCGGGGCCCGGCGTGGCTCATGTCGCTTCTGTTTTGGGTTCTTATTTTGATATTTGTATAAGGTATAGTCGGAGCCTTGTTACCGGCAAGTACATTATCATCCCTTTTTCATGTTTAGAGGCTCCGTAGACAGGAAATGTGGGTCATGAACTTATGTAATATGTGCCTTGCACGTTGGGCTATGTAAAGTGTAAACCGCGCTAAGAATTATGTACCATATGTATGTTTTGTAATAAAAAGGTGTTTGATTGTCAATGGTTATTTCTCTTGACTAATAAGTAATGAAAAATGCGGGGTAACACGTGGGGTAGGAGAGGCACCCAGGTCCGCTTGACTGGGCTACCCAGTAGAGCGCCGGTCATGTCCCTCGGATTTGGGGCGTGACACATTTTACCTCCACAAGCAGAACAAATAAGTGCACGTTCAAACAACTGTTCATGTATTTAAGAGAGAAACATTAGAACATGATATCTAGGTGAGAAGAGAGTATACAGTATCGAATTAGGACCAAAGTGTCAAAGACCTATTCAGCTTGCCTACTGATTTTAGACCTGTTGAATGTGAGCAGTCTCAAATAACAAAGCGCAGATTTATAGTTGTATGATTTTAATCGCCCTATAGGCTTGCCTAGGTGTATAACAGTAATATCC
The DNA here is from genome assembly GCA_026770625.1 of Nicotiana glauca. Classification (NCBI taxonomy): domain Eukaryota; kingdom Viridiplantae; phylum Streptophyta; class Magnoliopsida; order Solanales; family Solanaceae; genus Nicotiana; species Nicotiana glauca. The sequence goes on along the minus strand of MU733937.1, from coordinate 2,797 downwards.
TATGAGCATGGTATCTATTATTTACCAGGAATGCAGTAAGATAGTAAATGATATTTAAGCGGACAACTTGAGATCCTATAAGCATGCTTTCTAGCAATATTAATTACGGCGGCATTAGAAAACTTATTAAAAAGCGGACATATTAGTTTTAAATCGATTTAGAATAAACAAGCATGAATTAAACTATTTTTCTAGCTAAACTAGTTTTAAGTCCTATAGGCATGATTCCTAATTAAACAAAAGGTGAAACAAACAACTTTCATTTAACCAAAGTGAAATCCATGTAGGCATGATTTCTGTTAAGGCAAAATTTAGACCCTATAGGCATGATCTCTATTATTAAAGCTGATTTAGATCCTATAGGCATGGCTTCTAGTTGTGTAGAAGTAAAGCAAACAGAACTTATTTAAACCAAAGCAGATCCTATAGGCATATCATCTAACAAACATATCAAAATAAACCCTATAGGCATGGTATCTACCCAACTTTTTGCACAGTATGTAACTACTCTCGCTTTTTCACTAATCACCCCAATGTTTGTTTACAATTAATTATTGCAGACCAGGAATTGAATGAATTTCAGAAATAAAACAGAAATTATACTATAGGGAGCCTGAAGTAGGCCCAAAGTTGTTTCCAAGCCTCCAGTAGCCTCAAATGCCCAAAGTTCTATAGCCAATTTCATGTCTAGGTGTGTCAGAGTTCCCTAAGGACCTCAAGATCCCGGGAAGTGCTCACACACAGACCTTTCCAAATGAACTTATTTATGTGCAGTGTGGAAGGGCCAGCCCTGATATGTCAGAGTTCAGAGAGATCTCAAGGGTCTCAAGGCAGTACACATACCAGTGGGGCAGGACTTAGTAATCTAAGAGTAGTGAGAGAGTGCATAATGATTTGAAAGAGTTTAGTAAACAGTACAAGGAAGGTCTTAGGAATGAAAGAGTTTTCTTAAAACCTGTACTGATTTGAGTAAAATAGCAATTGGAAAAGCATAAAAAAAATAAAAAAAATTGAAATCAGCATACCAGTCTAAGAAGACATTTTGGCAAATAGACTTTACCCAAGGAGAAATGGGTAGATTCTTTAAGAAGTCATGGAATTGACAAGTTAGTTACAAAGACATGCTGAGAACACATAGGTCTTTAACCATGACCTATACACAAACAATGCAAGTTGAACACACTAGTAAACAAATAGGATTCATGCAATTATCTAAGGCAGGATTGGGCATGCTAAACAGTATACTAATTATAGCTTTTAACAGAACAAACTTAAGCATGCTGAATGATACAGTAATCAGGCATTATAATCTAAGCATGATGATTACATATTGCACATGATAGTAGAATAGTAAACAGGACTGCGAATCACAACTAATGAACTGTAGCAACAAAGGAACACATAGTTTTTGGATTTGAATTGAATCAGGAAATACTAGTTAAGGAGAGAATACAGAGTATAGAGCAGAGATGGTGCAAATAGCCAGCCTTGGATTACAGCCGGCTGGGTTAGTGAGAATTACAAGTAACAGAAAAAGATAGAGAGCCTTTAGAGTGTGAGAGTATGGAGGAACTAGTGTTCGTGTCCCTTGAAGTGAGAATAGGTGAGGGAATATATAATAGTCAAAAGTTAAACAAAATAAGGTAAAGAGTCAATCATGTAGCAATTAAGGAAATTTACAGAATCAATCATACACATAAAATCAGTATGTCTTCCCCTTAATCAAGGGATAATCAATCAACGGTAAAAGCAGGATAGGTATTTATGGAAGGAAATCAATTAAGACTTGGGTATAGAATAGGTAATTAGGGGTGAATAAACGGAAGCTCAATTAAGGAAATAATTGGCAAGAATCGGTAAATAACAAATAAGGCAAGAGAAAACTAATTAAGGCAAGAAGTTCAATCAAAATAAGTAAAGCAGTAAGAATCAAAGATTTTGGTAATGAAAAGAGTTTAATCAGACCAAAATAAGAACTTCAGAATAGTCCAGGGTTTAATTGAAAGAGAAAATCACGTAAAAAGTTAGCAAATATTGCAGACAATCCAAACAAGCAAGGAAGGAATAATCAAGGCTCAGCACAAATTTTTTTAAATGAAGCAAATTGGTAAATCAAAATTCAAAATAACCCTGATTTAAGGAGAAAAATATAGTCTTACCACGAATAATCAGAATGAAGATATGCATATAAAATCAGTATAAAAGTTGAACCAAGAGACTTAGTAGAGGCATATTAGGATAAGAAAATCACGAAACATCTAAATGGCTAAAGAAAAATCACAAGAACCAAGGCAAAACAAAGCCAATGTAGAAAAAATTAGGGCTTTTAGTAAAAACGAGTCAAAATTAGAGCAACCTTACGAAATCAATTAAAATGTATAAGACACAGAAGATTAATCACTCAAAATTACCAAATATTTTGGAAAAAGAAACTTTCGGAAACCCTAGTTTAGAAAAAGATGAAAAATCATTCGAAAATCAGACAATTCTTATAAAGAATCAAAAGGTTATTATAAAACTCATATGAAATAGGTCGAAACCATCTTAGATCTGTACAGATCTAAGAAGTTCAGAAGAAACAAATTAGGGTTTCGAGAAGAACAATCACAGAGACGAAGAAGCAAGCTTAGAAACCCATTGATATAGGAGTGTGAACACGTGATTTTTGCCCTAAGCAAATTATTCCTAAAAATCCAAACAAAATATTTTTTAATTTTTGTTGATATTTGTGGCATTTTTTGTTAATTAGTAGCATAATAATTCATATTAAAAATATAAAATATGCATATGCATTAGG
>MU733934.1:74884-134209 GCA_026770625.1 Nicotiana glauca | reverse complement strand
GGGTTAACAGAATTCCTTATCCGGATTTCTGGTGCGCGGACTGTTAAACAGAGTCAATATTTTCCTCAATTCGGGATTAAACCGGTGACTTGGGACACCATAAAATCTCCCAAGTGGCGACTCTGATTCTTTAATAATAATCTCGTTTCGATTGTCCTTTAATTGGAAAAACTCCCTTGGATCCTCGCTGATGCCGGAAAAAGGAGGTGTGACAAGGATGAGGTGGATTTTATGCATTATCCCCTTATTCTATTATACAAGTCTCTCTTTTTGTTCTTCATATTGCTCTTATTATTGCTTGTACCTCTTCTAAGTTCTAACTTTGAATAACTTATCTACCATAATAAACTTCTTTCGCCTACTGTTTTAGACTATTAAAAACCCTTTATTTTATTTTATTTTTTTGTGATTCTCACCGAAGGAGAAAAAAATAAAAATTTAAGGGACGATAGTGTAAATAATGATCTCAATTTATTTTATTGAAGCACGTTGCCAACGAGAATTGAGTGTGATTTAACAGTCAATAAGTTTCTAATTATCAATGAAATGGATGAAAAAGATACTCTAATTTTTCAATCCGCCTAAACAATAGTAGTTGAGTTATTCAATATTTACTAATAAAAGGTAGCAATATTCAATAAAATAATCAAGAGTTCCGCATAAGTTAACTAAAACACCACTATTATTGATTGATGCCTTCACATCAATCAATTCTATAGAAACATTAGGTGAACGTCAATACACAAGTCTTGCCACGTAAACGTCAATTGGGTCTATTTTCCAAGTCTTTGGTTGGGTCTATTATCCAAGTCTTTGCATAGTCTTTGTTATAGAAACATTAGGTGAACGAATCCTTTAGGCTCAGTTTGGTTGGAATATGATTTATACCGATATAAGTTATGTCGGTATAAGTTATATTGGGATAAGTTATGCTGAGATTAGTTATTCTGGGATTACTGTTTATTCATTGTTTGGTATGTTGTGTTAAGAATGACAATTGCATAATTTATAAGAAGAATGTATAAGTTATACCGGTGCTAATTACCCCACCTTTTATAAGGTATAAGTTATCCCGGTATTAATATTAACACCGGGATAACTTATACCTGGTTTACTAACCAAACAAAGTATTAAGGTGGTATTAAATTTTTATACCACCCTTATACCTCCTTATACCTCATACCAAACGAACCCTTACTCTATTACCAAGCAAAAATTCAACCATTCAAGTCTTTTTCTACTGATTTGGACTATTAAAAAAGGCCCTCTTTTTTGGGTGTTGCTCCCAAAAGAAAATAGGATAATAAAAAGAATTGTTTATTTATACTATATAAAAGTGCAAGTAATGACATTGAAGCACAAATTATTCATAGATTATTTATAGGGTAAAATTGATGAATGACAGGTGGATGTTCGATAGTTGACACGTCGAAGTAAAGATAAGTAGATATGACTGAGTAAATAGTTGACACCGATTACGAACATATGACTCGTACTGAATAATTTCCGTAGGCGTTTAAACCGAGGGCAAAGATTCGAAAGGAAAATATCGTTTGGAAAAGATAGCATTCAATGGGCAGTCATTATAAATAATCTGCGCATTGATGCACAATCTTTACACAGCCATTAGGGGGTTATATTTATATTAAAGAAACACTTGATTTGGGGATCTCGTCTCCTTGAATTGATCTATAAATAGAAGAATTTATATTCATTGCGGACACTAAATCATCTGTACAAAAAAAACAAAATGTGTTCTTATTCTATTAAACATCTTTCTCTCTTTTTGTTCTTTATAGTGCACTTATTATTGCTACCGAAGAAGTTGAGCCAACAATAAGGCTTGTACTTTCTTCAAGTTTGATTAACTAATATTTTTCTATTCTTGGATAAAAATAATTCACATGTCTATAAATCACATTAAAAATTTAATTATATTATTTTACGAGTAAAGAGTTTGGCACCCACCATGGAACAAAGACAATTGTGTTATTACTTGGATCCATTCATTGAAAGTTCACATATTCAGAATCTCTCCAGGAGAATTTGAATTGTTGCAAGAATTCATCATCCATTTTCAAAAGGAGAGGATGTTGCTATCGAAAAAACCAGATGAGTAGGCAACTGGAGGCCTGGAGCATTCACCAAAGGTCTTAATCCTTATGTTCTGATGCCTCTAGAAAATTGGAAAGTTTGTTAGAGTTTCAGGCAACCACACGGACAGACGTCTATAATCGTTATGAATAAAAAATTAGAATCGAAGATGATCAATTGAGTTCCTCGGTGTCTTCCAAAGGGCACAATCATGATCGAAATCAGGAAAAATTGAAAACTGATGTAGATGCAGATCGGAGGTCTTCCAAGAGTCGTTTTCAACCTTACAAAAGGACTGATGGGCGTTAAAATAAAGTTTTTCAGTCATCAAACGGGTTTGTATCGAATACAAGAGCGAATTATGGTCATACTAACAATGCATTACAAGAGAAGGAATTGTCCGGGTCTCGGGATTTAGTGTACCCCCGTTATCCGATTATAACCTCAATATCACCTTGGTAAATTTGGTTTCGGCTATGAGAAACATCAAAGAGGCAAGATTTCTGGAACCAATTCGGTCAGATTCTAGTCAATGGGATCCTAATCTACGATGTGAATTCCATGGACCGCATGGCCACGAGATTGGGGACTGCTGACATCTTTGTGAAGAGGTTGTACCACTGTTAAAAACGGATATTTTAGAGAATTTTTGAGTGATCGAGCCCTAGACAATTATGAGAGGAATCAAGATATTGTGGAACCAACCAAACCGGCTGCAGGGTCGCCTCGCCTATCAATAAACATGATCTTTGGTGGTGTTGAAGTAAATAAATTGACATTTTTAGCATCAAAGAAGTCAAAGATCTCGATAACTCATGGTAAGAGGATCTGAGATGCATAAAAATGACCTTATGAATAATAGTAACAGTCTCGCCATGACTGTTAGTCTTTTTCGGTGTTTTAGGGCAATAAAACTGGAATTCCATTTGATTTCTAGATTTTCGTGTACTATAGCCCACACTTCTGCATGGGCTCGGGTGCCCAGACCTGGATTGCCTAAAGTTTTACGGGACCATAAAAATGAACTTAGGAACAATAATCATTGTCTTGCCATGATCGTTACTAGTATTTTGTCATTTTAGGACCATAAAACAAGAATTCTGCCGAATATCCATATTTTCATGTGCTAAAGTCCATGCCTTCTACATCGACCCGGGCGCCTAGAGTTGGATCGTCTAAAATTTTATCACACCATACAAAATGACCTAAGGAACAATAGTCACCGCATTGCCATGAACGTTACTTATTTCTGGTATTTTGGGACCATAAAACTCAAATTTCGCTAGATTTCTAGATTTTTATGTACTATAACCCGCACTTTCTGCATGGAACCGGGCGCCCAAACCCGAATAGCCTAAATTTTGTCAGACCATAAAAAAAACCTAAGGAAAAATCATCACCGTCTCGTCCTGACCACTACTCATATTTTGGCGTTTTAGGGCCATAAAATTAGAATTACATCCGATTTCAAGATTTTCGTGTGATATAGTCAACGCCAACTGCATGGGTCTAGACACCCCGACCCAGATTGCCTAAAACTTTGCTGAACCATAAAAAAAATTAACCATCACTTGTTTTTTGGAGTTTTAGGGCCATAAAAGAGGAACCGCCTGATTCCTAAATTTTCATGTGCTATATAGCCTACGCCTTCTGCATGGGCCCGGGCGCACGGACCCAGATCGCCTAAAGTCGTATTGGACCATAACAAATGATCTAAGAAACAATAGTCACCGCCTCAAAATGACCATTACTTATTTTTGGTATTTTAGGGTCATAAAACTAGAATTCTGCTTTATTCTTTGATTTTTATGGACTATAGCCCATACCTTCTGCATGGGCCCGCGTGCTCGCACCCAGATCGCCTAAAATTTTGTCGGACCATAAAATCGAACAAAGGATCAATAATCACCACCTCTCCATGATCGTTACTTATTTTTTGGCATTTTAGGGCCATAAAATTGAATTTCGCCTGATTTATATATTTTCGTGTACTATAGTCCACGTCTTTTGCATGGAACCGAAAATCCATACACGAATCGCCTAAGGTTTAGCTGGACCCTCAAAATAACCTAATGAATAATAATCATCGCATCTTCATGACCGTTGCTTATTTTTTTGACATTTTAGGGCCATAAAACTAGAATTTCGTCTAATTCTCAATTTTTTGCCTATTATAGCTCACGCTTTCTGATTGGGCTCGGGCGCCCGGATCACTTTAGATTTTGCTTGAACTTTGATCGAGGCCAACACTGTACTACTATTAAGTATCAAGAGAGGTCGAAGCAGTTTTTACCCGAGAAGGTCGGGATCGATATCCACAGGGAGCAAGATATTGGAGTTAAGTTTCTGTCTAAAGTGGAGTTGTGTATTTGCTCCTAATTTCACTTCTAAACATTTTTAGTTTTGATATTAATTCTAATTCTATAATACTACAATGTTCAATTAGGCTAAGTAAAGCTAAGATTAAACTATTGCAAGTTGTTCAAATAGATAAAAAGCACTAGGGTAGTGGCTTTCTCCTAGGTGGATAATTGACGAATTCTTGAGTATAAATCTAGATTGTCACATTTGGGGAGTATGATATAACCATTTCACGATTCTACTCACTCTATACCTCTCGGTAGTTCGAGTGATTTTGCCCGAATTGACTTTCTCAAAACCAACTAGGTATGCAAAGTTATGCAATCAATTGAGGTTTAAGTCGGGTATTACTATCTCTAGGTTTAACCCTTTAATTGGGGCTATCAATCTCTTTAGTACGCCTCAATTCCTTGTTTGGCAAATTTCATGGGCCAGGGCTTTCTTTCTCAAGAAGAGCCAAAATCTACTAGGTATAAACTAGTGTTTGCAACCACTAATTCAATATTAAAACCCTAAATTAGCCCAAATATCAAGAACCCATAGAAAATCAAACATAAAAACATAAGACTCATCAATTACCCACACTAGGGTTGAACCACAACCCTAGCTAATAGGTCTAGCTACTCATAATTATAGAAGAAAACAAAGCAATATATGAAGAAAAGCTCATAATAATTAATTGCTAAATAAAACTTGAAGATTCAATGTTGAAACTAAGTTAAAATTACTCAAAATGGTAAAATAAATGAGTTCACGAGCGCAGCTCTACGTCCAAAACTATCTAATGACCTAAAAATGGTCGCGAAAAACCACTTGATGATTATCAACCAACACAAGAGTCTCAAGGTCACAACTTTCACCATCATATACACAACGATTTATTTTTACCGTAGGATCAAAGGAAAATGTGTTACGCCCAAGTGAAGCTTTGCTTGAGGCACCCTTAACAACTAACTACTAAAAAACAAAAAGAAAAGAAAAACATACTCAAACCCTTAAGAAGGTTATCATGACATACATCATCGGGAAGAGCCACTCAGTTCACACAAATTCCACCTTTAGAAAGAACCGTGGCATTAAGAAAACCAAAGGCTTATACCAATAATCCAAAACAAGAAGCTACGAACATAAATAAGAAGCTAAGAAATAAAAAATGCGGAAACTAAAATGAATATGTACAAGACGGGACTTAATCGAATATACAATAGGGGAGATAAATATATACAATGGAACATACTTTTATATACATACCCAAGGTAAAAAGTATGCAAAATGTAATAAAATGCTTAAATTATATACATACCAAAGATTAAAAATAAAAAAATAAAAATCATTCATATATACAGTCATCCAAATCCAAGTAGGACTTACCCCCTCAAATAAAAGTTGGCATTGTCCTCAATGCCAACTAAGCAAAATAAGCACCAAAAATAGAGGAAAAGGGAAAAAGAGACTCCCTATGGGTCGTCCGTCTGCATGGGGTCCTCTGTCTGAGTCCCTAGGTCCTCTCTTTAGGAACCTGAGACTGCCTGCATGTGACTTGTGGCTCTGTTGCTGGTACTTAGGCCTGGACAGGCTCCTGGGTTGCATCCTGTGGTTGACTAGAGGAAGTCTCTGGTGGGTACGCCAACCGGATAACTGCATCATCGGACTGGGGGATCACCCTCTTCCTCTTAGGAGGACTCTCAGACTCCTCTCGCTGGGGATGGGCTGCTAGCACAAAGTCATGTAGTAGCAAATCCAAAGGCAGGTGATCTGCCTTCAGTCTCTCCACCTCGACCCGCAACTCCTTCACGGACTCTTTGGAAGCCCGAGTCTTCCTCATTTTCTTTGACTCCTTTGCAAGTTCCTTTAGTGCCCTCCCATGTAAAGCAACAGCGTCCGTAAGCACTTTCTGGTTCTCTAGGATCTTCTTCTGGCTGTCCAGAAGATTCTTGAGAGCATTCTCAATAGACTGTGGGACTCGTGGAGGCGGAGGTGTTGATTGAGCTACCATGGTAGTAGATAATACATACAGCTTAGAAGTAGTTGTATGCATCCACTTATTGATGTCGGTGAGGGCCTGGCTCAGACGGTGGGCATCCAATGGATAGGCAGTGGTGGAGGGTATTTCGGGAGCTGTGGAGGTGGATGGACCTGGGGCCATGTCTGCTGAAGTAGAAGGAGGTTGTGGAGTAGTCACTACCACTACTGGCTCTTCAGACTGGCCAGCTAAAGTAGTGGATTTTCCCTTAAAGTGCTTGCCCTTAGGGTTGTCATCACCCTGTAGGCTATACCATGAGAAGGGTGCCTTTTCCTTTACCTTCACATCGAATCTGCGCTTTTCCACGTTCAGGTCCTCTAAGTACATTTTCAGAAAGTTGGGGAATGGGTAAGATTTGTCACCCTCACTCACCACCCGTGTAATGACTCGGGACATCACATTCCTGATATTGATCGGGTACCCTACCATGATGGATGCTACTAAGATCGCCCGGTGAAGTGGTAGTGAGTTGTCATGGGTGGTACGGTCTAGTCTGCTGCACACGAATGTCTCCCACCCCTTCGTCTCGAAGTTCAATGTCCTCCACAATCTCTTCACCCCCGCAATCAACCACTTGGGGGTGGTACCTGTGATTGTCAAGTACTCCGCCAACCACGAACGGTCTTCTTCACCCAACTTCATCTTCTCCAAGTATAGGGACACATCCTCCTCTGTGAAGCCCAAATAGTCATTGATGTTCTTTCCATCAAACTTCACTTTCAAGTTCCACACTTTGGTGATCGTGGTAACCTTTTTGATGTGGGGCATGTTGGTGTAGAATTCTTTCACAAAGTTCTCGTTGACATCATCCACATGCCATATAAAGTAGTCCCAACCCGCTCTATCTCTGAATTGCCTCAACACATTTGGGTTGTGAGGCAGAAGATCACGGGTAATAATTTTTCTCTCTGGTATCAATCTCTTTTCTGGACACCACTCTCTAAATTTGTGGTATGTAATCTCAATTACGAATCGGTCCTCCCATACCTCCGTTTTCCTAGTCTGCTCTACCCCACCAACTTGGGGCTCACCCCTTTCTGCTTCTTCCCCTTCTTCTGGTACTGCACCTTTACCGGATAATGAAGTTGTAGGAAAGGTGGAGTACTCATCCCCACTGGTTGCAGCTGAGCCCTCAGACGACCCAGAAGATACATGCACTGAAGCATGGGCAGTGTGGGATGTTGGAGGTGTGTTTGTCAACCTGTGTCTCTCCGGCTAGTCAGGAACATATTCTGGCACATAGTCTGAAGATGCCTCTCGGGAGGGCTCATACTCACTCCCCGACTAGTCAATTGCTCTATCAACAACTCTTATGATTTTCCTTGTGTTTTTAATGTTTTGTAGGACTTATGGGGTCAATCTTATCATTTTTCGCTTCCCCCTGGGAGGACTCTCCTCTTCCTAGTTGTTTAGCATATTTGCCTCTTGATTTTACCATTATCTGCAAATAACATCCATTTAGACTTTGTTAGTATCCAGAAAAACAATAAAGTTCACAATTGCAGAAAAAAATGATGCAGACAGTTCACATCTGCAGAGTGCGGACCGCAAAAAATGCAGTGCGGCCGCAAAAAGGCCATTCCAGACCATACAAAATCCACTACAGTACCGCACATAGGTTGGGTTCAAACTACCCACTCTCTGAAACTATACATCGCGGACCGAACAAAATGCCATTGCGGTCCACATTAAGGCACCACGGACCGCACAAAATGTAATGCGGTCGCGGTCCTCAAATGATCAGCCTTTAGAACTTTGTCATTTCGGTCCGCACAAAATACCATTGCGGACCGCACAAAATGCATTGCAGTCTGCACTGAGTGCCCAGCAATAATACCAACCTAGGGTTCATGTTTTGTTCAATTTTAATCGAATTTTACACCTATTGACGAGTCCATAAATGTTGGTTGAGTGTTTTATCTACCTAAACCTATTTAAAACAAAAAAATTAACTAGCATAAGATACAAATTTGAAAGAAAATTGGATAGGGAAAGAAAAAGAAGAAGAAACAAGAGAAACAAAAATTTAATGAAAATAATAAAATTAAACAAATGAAAGGGATTAAAGTACCAGAAGTAAGATGCTGAGATGATGAATAAGCCTTAGTGGTTGATTACGTGCAATAGAGACGGATGAACAATAATCTTTTTAAGCTATGAGAGTAAAGGGTTCGAAAAGTTTAAAAGGAGGGCTTCAGGTCCTATTTATAGAAAAAGGTCTTGGGGCCCAGCTTATCTAACCACCGCGGACCGCACAAAATGGCACCGCGGTCCGCGGTGCTCGAGACCACAAGTCACTAACAAATTGACCACTGCAGACCACAAAAAATGTGTGTTATAGTCCACATCATCCGCCTTAATTCGTATGACTAGCCACGAATCTCGTTAAATTATGTTGACCCATAAAAATGACCTAATGAACAATAATCAGCGTTTCGTCATGAACTTTCCACATTGTTTTGGCGTATTAGGTCCGTAAAATAGGAATTTCGGGACGATTCCCAAATAGGAAGTCAACGCCATCTACATGAATTCGGGCGACCGACTCCGAATCTCTAAAAATTTTGTGGGCCCATTAGACAAAACCTAATTAACAATAGGCGTCACTTCGCCATGAACGTTCCTCGTTTTTTTATAATTTTAGGGCAATAAAATAGGAATTCATATTGATTCCCAAATTTCCGTGTGCTATAATCCACGGTATTTGCATGAATTCGAACGACTGGTCCAGAATCTCCTAAAATTGTGCGAGCCCAACATAAATGACCTAATGAACAATAGTCATCGCTTTGCCATAATCATTCTTTGTTTTTTGGAATTTTAGGGCAAAAAACAGAAATTGAGGACGATTTCTAGATTTTCGTGTGATATACAATACTATCTTAATGAATTAAGGCAACCGAACCCGAATCTTTTAAAATTTTATTGGCCCGTCAAAAACGACCTAGTGAACAATATTCATTGTCTTGCCATGACCGTTCTTTACTTTTTGACGTTTTAGGACCATAAAATAGGAATTCAGGATGATTCCTAGATTTTCGTGTGCTATAGTCAATGCCATTTTAATGAATTCAGGCAACCAAACCCGAATCTCCTAAAATTTTGGCATCCTATCAAAAATGACCTAATGAATAATAGTCATCGCTTTTACATGACCGTTCCTCATTTTTTGGAGTTTTAGGGCCATAAAACAAGAATTTGGAACAACTCCTAGATTTTTGTGTGCTATAGTCAATGTCATCTTCATGAATTTGTGCAACCGGCCCCCGAATCTCCTAAAATTTTGTGGTCCCAATCTATAACAATCTAATGAACAATATTCATCATTTCGACATATTCGCTCATCATTTTTTAGTGTTTTAGGGCCATAAAACAAGAATTTATGATGATTCCAAAATTATAGTGTTACAGCACACGTCATCTGCATGAATCAGTAGCCTGGACCCAAATTTCCAAAAGTTTTGCAAGCCCATCAAAAATGACTTACGAACAATAGACATCGCTTCGCCATGGCCGTTCCTCATTTTTTGCCATTTTAGGACCATAAAATAGAAATTGGATGATTCCTAGATTTTTGTGTGCTATAGTCCACGATATCTATATGAATTAGCGTGACCAGCGACACATCTACTAGATTTTACGGGCCCGCCATGACCGTCCCTCATTTTTTTTCATTTTAAGGCCATAAAATAGGAATTCCTAACGATTTCCAAATTTACGTGTGCTATAGTCCATGCCATCTGCATGAATTCAAGCGATTGTCCCAAAACTCCTAAAATTTTGTGAGCCCATCAAAAATGGCTGAGTGAATAATAGACATTACTTCGCCATGAACGTTCCTCATTTTTGGGGGGTTTAGGGCCATAATATAGGAATTCAGAGACGATTCCTAAATTTTCGTGTACTATAGTCCGCGTCATCTGCATAAGTTTGGGCAACCTGCTCGAATCTCCTAAAATTTTCCTTGCCCGTCAAAAAAGACATAATCCCTCCGTTCCAATTTAAGTGAACTTGTTTGACTGGCACGAAGTTTAAGAAAATAATGGAGACTTTTGGAATTTGGGGTCCTAAACAAGTTCAAATGGGCCCCTGAGTATTTGTGTGGTTATAAAAGCTTCTCATTAAGGGTAGGGTTGTAAGTTTAAGGCAAATTGTTGCCAAATTTAGAAAAGGGTTCATTTTTTTTGGAACAGACCAAAAAGGAAATAGGTTCACATAAACTGAAACAGAGGGAGTAATAAACAATAGTCATCACTTCGCCATGACCATTTTTTGTTTTTTGGTGTTTTAGGGTGATAAAAGAAAAATTCAGGACGATTCCCAGATTTTTTTTTACTAATCCACGCCATCTAACAAAAATTCAGACGACCAGCCCCAAATATTCTAAAATTTTGTGGGCCCGTCAAAAATGACCTAATAAAAAATATTCATCGTTTTGCCATAATCGTTACTTCTTTTTGGTATTTTAGGGCCAAAAAACTTGAATTCGGGATGATTTTCAGATTTTTATGAGCGCCCACACCTTCTGCATGAATTTGTGCGACTAGCCCCGAATCTCATAAAATATTGCGGGGCCGTAAAATGATCTAATGTACAATAGACATCGTTTCACCATGACCGTTACTTGTTTTTAGCGTTTTACGGCCACAAAATAGGATTTCATGATGATTCCCTGATTTTCGTATGACATACTGCACGCCATCTACATGAATTCGGGCGACTGATTCTAAATCTCCTAAAATTTTACTGGCCCATCATAAATGACCTAATGTAAATAGTCATCATTTCACCATGAATGTTCCTCATTTTTGACATTTTAGGGCCATAAACAGAAACTCAAGATGATTCCCATATTTTCAGGTGCTATAGTCCATGCTATATGTATGAATTCGAGTGACCGACCGCGAATCTCTTAAAAATAATCGTTCCTCATTTTTTTGGCGTTTTAGGGCAATAAAATAGGAATTCAGGACGATTCCTAAATTATCATGTGCTATAATCCATGTCATCTACATGAATTCAAATGACCGACCTCGATCTCATAAAACATTTTGGGCCATTCAAAAACGACCTAATGAACAATAGTCATCGCTTCACCATGATCGTTCATCATTTTTTGGCTTTTTAGGGTAATAAAATAGGAATTCAGGACGATTTTCAAATGTAATATACTATAATTCACGTACATGAATTCGGACTACCAGCCTAAATCTCCTATAATTTATGGGGGGCATAAAAATGACCTAATGAACAATAGGCATTGCTTCGCCATGACCGTTCCTCGTTTTTTGGCGTTTTAGGGCAATAAAATAGGAATTTAAGATGATTCTTAGATTTTCATGTGCTATAGTTCACGCCATCTACATAAATGCGACCAGCACAAATCTCCTAAACTTTTGCGGGCCCATAAAATAACTTAATGAACAATAGTCATCGTTTCGCCATGACCATTTCTCATATTTAGAATGACCTAATGAACAATAGGCATCACATCGCCGTGATCTTTCCTCTTTTTTTAACGTTTTAGGACCATAAAACAGGAACACGATTATTTTCAATTTTTTGTGTGCTAATATTCACGTCATCTTTATGAATTCAACCGACCGACTCTGAATTGACTAAAATTTTGCGGGCTTATTAAAAATGACCCAAATAACAATAATCATCGCCTTTGCCTGAAATGTTCCTTCTTTTTTGTATTTAAGGGTCATAAAATAGGAATTTGGGATGATTCAAATTCGTGTGCTAATATCCATGTAATCTTCATGAATTCGGATAACTAGGTCTAAATTGGCTATAATTTTGGGGGGCATCGAAAACGACCTAATGAACAATAGTCATCATTTCGCCATGGACATTCATCATTTTTTGGCCTTTTAGTGTTATAGAATAGAAATTCAGGACGATTTTCAATTACTGTGTGTATTATTTAAAAAAGACAATCAAAGTAAAGAAATTAGGAAAAGATTGATTCCTTCACATCAATCAATTCCAAGTTTAGAAGTTGGTGCCATTCTCGAGTCAATGCACAAGTCTTGCCAGGCAAATGTTAGTTGGGTCTATTTTGCAAGTCCCTGCATAGTCTTGCTATAGAAACATTAAGAACGTGTTCTTTACTTTAATTATGAAAGAACAATAAAGTGGGTAAAAGTCACCCAAGATCATGACATAAATCCCAACAGAGACAAAAATGATTTCTTTCCATCTACTTAAGCTTCTGTGGCCAGACTTACTTTATACATGTGCTTAGTGAGAGCTAATTAGTATCAATGAAATAAGGAAATTTTACCTCATATAGCAAAGCTTTATACCTTATTTATTATAAATAAATCTCCTTTTAAAATATTATTTTCTATAGCCACCTTTTAGGTTTTATAGCAAAATATGTATATATGTATGATCACTTCCTACAGTTTAGCCATTAAATACGCTGGGTAATATTTTCTCTCTCCTACTTTCCGTATACAACTTAACCACGATCTCTCTCCACCCCCCCCCCCCAACATCGGTCTCTTCTCCATGAATATAACTACGATTCTCCACTAATTCATCTCCATTGTCTCGCAAAATTTTCAAATTTTTTTGCTCCAAAAAGTTGTAGTAAGTGTTAAAGTTGATAGATTTTCGCTAGTAACTTGAAGAGTCTGTTACCTTTATTTTCATTGTATTCAATGTATCTCGTTATATTCCATGTATTTCATTGTATACATTGTCTTAAGCTTTTTCTTCTTTTTCAATATATTCACTGTATTTAAATATATTAAATGTATTGTAGAATGCATTCATATGTTTTTTAATTAATATAGTTTATGCATTCAAATGTATCTACAGTATATATTCATATGTTTTTGCATTATAGATGACTTGCTATACTTCATGTATTCAATGTATTTAACTATATTCAATATAATTATATAATTTCAATATATAAACCTATTTGTAAAGATACCACTAAAAATATTTTAGTAAAGATACCACTAAAAAAAAAAAATGGATTGAATCTCTGAAGATTGCTATATTTTTTTGGGTATTTTTCGGCTGAGAATCTTTTCTATAACTGAAAATACATTTGCGTGTTATCATTGAATTTGTTGAATTATATTAGGAGTCTATCGCGTTAATTGATTCACTTACCGTTTTTAAACATCTGAATACCTTTTTTCGTTGATTTCTGTTACTGTATTCACGAATACAACTCGCGAATACATATGAATACAGTCTATGTTTAGTTGCACTTGCTTATTTTTCGCCGAGTTTTGCTACTATATTCATGAATACAATAGCTTGAATACATCGAATATACTCTATAACAAGTGAAAACATAGCTATAAGAAGTAATATAGCAAGTTAATAGCTACTAAACAATAGTCATTTATGAAAATTCCTCATGAAATAATTGAGTTGCACACAAGTTAGCCAAAATACCATCATTGTTAACAAAATACAATCAAAGCAGAGAAACTAGGGAAAGAATTATCTCCATATGCATCTTTATTTTAGGGACATGGATTTAAATTTTCTTCTACGAAATATATTAGTACAAACTTTATTCTCAATTATTTGGGAATCTGTATGAGCTAATCTGTATAATCAAATGGACTATACAGATTAGCAAGCCAACACTCTCCCAAAAACACTATTTTATCTCTGATAACTGGAACACAATCTCAAAAGAACTGCAGAAACAACCAACTCGAATAGGTGAAAGAGACAACCAACTCATCACACGTACGTATATTAAAAAAAGGTATGTTCTTTAGAATTGTTCCATTATTTTTCAAGGAACGCCGATTTCATCTGCAAAATATATCGCAACCAACTACTTGCATTTCCAAATAAAAAAGGAATAGTTCATTATCGATCTCGCCACTGTAACATTATAACTGATGCAATCTGAAGCTTCTTACAAGTATAAAGTACAAAGTTTTTAATGGGATGGAGTCATAAGAACCTCCATATATCATTTTTCTTTCTCAGATCACAAATTTTAGCAATAAGCAGAATCTCTACATGAATAACTTTCAATATAAAATTTACACACGTCATTTAATCAGTTAATTAATTACCTCAAGAAAAGTATATGTTCAATGTCCAATGTATAAATCAGCCCCTCCCTGCATTACCATGCCGTTGGTTTCTGAAGTAGCTAAGAAGTGCCTGAGCCTGCATATACCGGCATGTACATTTTAGAATACTTGATAAAGGGTAGAAAAGGAATACAATTTCAGCAAAATTGTACCTTTTCTCTGGCTCTAGGGGTTCCAGACTGTGACAATGCCACTAATGGAGGTACAGCTCCTTCCTGGAGAACCATGTTGCAGAATCTGCTACTGTTAGTGCATAATTGCAACAGAGCTGCTGCTGCATTCTCCTTACCTCTTGCGGAACCCAACTCAACAACCTCAACCAGAACAGAAATCCCTCCTTCCTGACCAATTGCTGCTCTTCCCTCGTGAATGGTTGCAAGATTTGACAAAACAGCAACAGCCTTGTCGACCATCCCAGCAGTGGGGTCCATCAACTCTACGAGAAACTTTACAGCACCAGCCTGCACAATGCGAGCCTTGTTTTCATGAAGTATTGACAAGTTAAACAAAGCTGTTGCTGCATCCTTCTTTCCCCTAGGATTTCCATTTCCCAATAAATCCACAAGAGGTTTTATAGCCCCAGACCTTCCAATCTTCATCTTGTTATCCTCAATCACAGAAAGGCTAAAAAGTGTAGCGGCGGAGTTTTCTTTAGCCTCAGCAGTCCCTGTTTGGAGGACATGAATCAGAGGTTCAATTGCATCAGCATTTGCAATCAAACACTTGTTGTTGTCATTAATTGATAAGTTGAGAAGTGCAGTAACAGCATTTTCCTGTACATTCATGTCTTCCGAATGAAGTAAGTTGACCAACAAGTTGATGGCACCACAGCTTGCAATTACAATACGATTATCCATATTGTGCTTGGCAAGTAATCGCAGTTCAGCTGTGGCATCTCTTTGCACATCAATGGAATCGCTATTCAAGTCCTGAACTAGCTTCCTAACTTGCTCCTCAACTTCCAAAAGATCAGCCCTCCTTTCGACCGTAGCAGAAGAAACTATTCTAGGAAACCTCTCAGAAGGTCTACGCCAGATGGATTGATTTCGAGCTCTTGTCTCCAGTATGGATGGGAATTCCGGCTCCCTTCGTAGGACAGACAATGGAGCAGCAGGACGGGATTCTGACACATCCCCTGAAGCATCAGTCGCAGCTGCTGCTGAACTTGAAGACACTTCATTTCCATCACCAGAAATTGCAGGTGAAAAGTTTGAATTAGATAGTGTGCTGGGTGCCGAGGTAGTTCGATTATGACCTACAAGGGAGTGTTCATCGGCTGCTAACATACTATGACCAGTTGAGTTTATCTCTCCAGAGTGGGCCATACGTTCTTCAGAACTCTTAATAGATATCCTTTCAATATCCAGAGCAAGCATATTACTAGCAACTCCAGGTAAAGAATCATCTGAAGAGGAACGGGGATGGGATGGAGATGATCCTTCTCTTTGGTTTATACTTGATGAAATCAAACTCTTCCTAGGAGAACTTAAAGAGCGAGCAGAATCTGGTGACGAAGAGTGATTGCCCCTCGGAAGGGGAAAACCCTGGGTATCCCTGGGCACACCAGAATCTGCATGTGCTAGAAGTGAACACGGCTGATTCAAGCTCAGAGATTTCATCGGATCAGGCAGCTTTACATTGTTTGATTCGCACCAATTTGCAATAAGTGCCTTAACAGTGTAATTAGGAATGAGATTTGTGTGCCCCAGCATTTGCCTTGTCTTAGGACAAACAGTAAGACCGAGATCAATCCATTTCCTTATAAAAGCTCGCTCATAAGTTTGTCCGGAAGCAACAATTACAGGGTCAGTCATCAACTCAAGTGAGAGGGGGCAACAAAAATCAGGAGGTATCGGCACAGGCGTGCAGGTCTGAGACTGCTTCATTGTGACAAAGCGGTCATGCATATTGGAAACAAGCGCTATAATTTGCTCAATATATTCAACTTCCTCACTCTTTTCAGCTTGTTCAGCGTTCTCCTTCAATTGTTCAAGGGCCACAAGCTCAATCAAAAGCTCTTTGTTTGAGTTCAATTTAAGGCAATCGGCAATTTTTGCAAAGCTGTCCGAGCTTGCTCCCAACCCTTCCATTTGAGCCTTAGTAGCCTTTGTGATAGTCATGGACATCAGTTCATAATCCACATACTTAATTTTTAGTATTGAGTGCTGCAATCCAAATACAAGACATCCCCTCAGGAAGTTAAATCACCATAAGTAAAGGATGACAAATTCTATCCGACAAAAAGAGCAGAGAGGAACATTACATCTGGCTTAGGAATACGGCAAATAGAAGGGAGAAGAAGATCAGGAATGACCTGTTTTTGGCTCCCTACCTCAAGAGATGTCAAAGTTGTATCAGTAGGAAGGCATTGATGAGAAGATTTAAGTAGCTCGAGAATTTCAAGACTACATGTTCGGATTTTTACAATCAGTGATTCAGCTTGCAGGACCTATAGATCATCAACACATCAACACTATAAATATATTTGCTCAAAGTATTAAAATGCCTTAAACGTAAACCATAAATTCATTA
Organism: Nicotiana glauca; assembly: GCA_026770625.1. Classification (NCBI taxonomy): domain Eukaryota; kingdom Viridiplantae; phylum Streptophyta; class Magnoliopsida; order Solanales; family Solanaceae; genus Nicotiana; species Nicotiana glauca. The sequence continues at coordinate 117,112 of MU733934.1, read as the reverse complement.
ATTGCACTACATCCCATTCCCATTCAGTATGCTGATTATGAATAAGAACAAATGGATCATCTGTCTTATTCAATAAATAAAGAGTATAAATATTGGACCATACAAAATAAACTTTACTGCCCAATGGTTGCCAGGTTTCATACAGCTCCCTCAGTTCATCAATAAATTGAGCTAGTCTGGCAAATGCTTTCTGAAGCAGCTCACTGGAAGCTGCTTCAACATCAACAATGGCCTCAAGAATCGGCTTTAAAATATTCAGCAGATCCTCATTCTTGCAATAATACCTCTGAACCAGTACATCACTTATGCTTTCACTTGATGATAAATGGAAAAATTGGGAGATGTTGTTGAGAAGAACTTTCAACAATGACATCTCCATTGCACCTGGTCAACCAAAAGTAGTAATCCTCAGTTACCTGAACCGAGCACAAAACCCATCCTATAAGACACATAAATGACAAAAGAAAATCACATAAAATATATGGTCAATTTATTGCAGTGATAATAATGCTGAAACTTCAGAATAATAACGTCAGCAACATGTGTTTGTGTATGCACGCACACGCACACACGTGACATGACTGCAGCTAAACTTAAGAGCAGTTTAATATTTGAAGCCCCTCTTAGTTTCTATCACCTCAGCTTAGTATTGTCAATCAACATCATATAGGACATAACCACACAGTTTTCAAGGGATCTATGATCATGGCATCACATCTAAACTTCCACTGCTGAATTGCTCTTTGTTATCTGTAATACATTTACAGTAACAGAAACAAGAACGGAGTCATTATGCCTTAAAACTCATTCAGATGTTGATCCCCAGTCTCATAGAACGGACTTGCTTGAAGCTTGTCGACCATGTTTCTTTCTATCACCTCAGCTTAGTATTGTCAATCAACATCATATAGGACATAACCACACAGTTTTCAAGGGATCTATGATCATGGCATCACATCTAAACTTCCACTGCTGAATTGCTCTTTGTTATCTGTAATACATTTACAGTAACAGAAACAAGAACGGAGTCATTATGCCTTAAAACTCATTCAGATGTTGATCCCCAGTCTCATAGAACGGACTTGCTTGAAGCTTGTCGACCATGTTTCTTTCTATCACCTCAGCTTAGTATTGTCAATCAACATCATATAGGACATAACCACACAGTTTTCAAGGGATCTATGATCATGGCATCACATCTAAACTTCCACTGCTGAATTGCTCTTTGTTATCTGTAATACATTTACAGTAACAGAAACAAGAACGGAGTCATTATGCCTTAAAACTCATTCAGATGTTGATCCCCAGTCTCATAGAACGGACTTGCTTGAAGCTTGTCGACCATGTTTCTTTCTATCACCTCAGCTTAGTATTGTCAATCAACATCATATAGGACATAACCACACAGTTTTCAAGGGATCTATGATCATGGCATCACATCTAAACTTCCACTGCTGAATTGCTCTTTGTTATCTGTAATACATTTACAGTAACAGAAACAAGAACGGAGTCATTATGCCTTAAAACTCATTCAGATGTTGATCCCCAGTCTCATAGAACGGACTTGCTTGAAGCTTGTCGACCATGTTTCTTTCAAGGAAGGATGTCAATATTTGTTTCTTTATGAACTCAACAGCCTCCAAATACTTCGGAAGATGCCTAGATGTCAGGAAAATAACTGAGCAAGAATTTCTAATATCTTATGCTTCCACCTTTCTACTTATGCCAATCTCAGATAATATTCTATTAAACACCGAATTTTAGAACAATGTTCTACTAGCCATACAACAACAACAAACTACTAATTACCACTGTCAATCCATGGCTAGTTGGGATCAATTATATGAATCCTAACAGCTTGTTTGGATGGTTGTTATGTACTCCCTCAGTTCCAATTTATGTGAACATGTTTTACTGGGCACGGAGTTTAAGAAAAAATGAAGACTTTTGGAATTTGTGGTCCTAAACAAGTCAAAAAAGGGTCCAGAATATTTGTGTGGTTATAAAAGCTTCTTATTAAGCGTAGCATTGGAAATTTAAGCTAAAATGTGTCTAAATTTAAAAGGGGTCATTCTTTTTAGAACGGACCAAAAAGAAAATAGGTTCACATAAACTGGAACAGATGGAGTATCGTTTAATAATGTATCGTATAGTATTGTATTGTACTATATCGTTTTGATGCATACAATGTTTGGATATATTGTATTATTTGTCGTCGTTTCATGATATCATGCACAAACAATATGAATAATAAACTTGCAATATTATTTTAACAAAGTAGGATACAAGATAGAATTATTATAAAAATAGGCAGGGTAAAGGATAAAAATGAATTATTTGATAATAAGGAAGGGCAAGATGAGAGGGGAAAAAAAAGGTAACGACGCGACCATACCAAATTGGCCATTCCATAAAGTGACACTTTTCATCGTTACGTAACGACGGATTTAACGATATGATACAATAAAATTTAAGTAACAATCAAAACAAACATTGTATTTAAAGTAACAATATTATACCATACAACAGGTAACAACCATCCAAACAAGCTGTAAGTAAACATGTCGCTCCATTTAGACATGCATCTATCAAATATTTAAGCATTTGCATTATCTAGTACTAGAAGTTCTACATTTTCTACTGGCTTACAAATCTCTAGAAAGACTAAAAGACTCTTAACAGACATAGCATAATGTAAATATACCAACATGACTAAACATTCATCCCAAAAAATTGATATCGTCAATATGGATCTTTTTCTTTCATTCTGCCTTGTTTTGCAATAAGTTTACATGGATTCCAAGAGATTGCTAGTCCTCCAAGACAACTTCCTTTCATGATATTTTAGGCTTACATTGTCCTTTTTAAAACTTTCAATCACCAGATTTCAAATCTACCAACCGATTACGCAACATGATCAAAAAATGTGGTTATTTCTAACATTGTATGCCTCCATATCCACAAAAACATAAGTTCACATAGTTAGGTTACACTGCTTGTAATGTACTCTTTTATATTTAAAAGAAAACTACAGGCAATTTTCACTTCGTTATCTTCCGCACACCAAAACAGTAAACATCACAAGATGAGGTATTAAATTTAGGGACCAAAAGAGAATGGTGGTCAAACCATCAGAAACAATTGGCAATAAAGTTCTTTTATTTTTGGCAAGTGACGATGGGCAAGTAAAGAAATTGTGAATAAAAGGAAGAAAGAATTCAAAGAAATAGATGATATAGCTCAACGTATTATGATTTATAGGTTTGATTGTGCACAATAAGGAATAGAGAAGTTAGATCTCACGTCATCTGTAACACATGGAAGAAATGGCTACAATGAATAAGAAAGTACAAACCTTATTAGCAAAAGCTTCAGCTACAACAAGCTGTATAACTTTATCATACTGTGCATCCCAATAAATCAAGTTAACCTACATCCAAGAGAAATATTCTTATTAATAATATAAAAGTTGCCCAAGGTACTGAGGTAGAACATCCCCTAGTACCTTTAGCAATTCATATTTTCTATTAGTACATAACATGTAACTAAGATAGGTCAACATACCTTTCTGTGATATGGAATAATTTCTCTTAAGCATCCACTGCAATGGCCATTTGTAAAAATATTAAAGAAAGGGTCACTAAGATAGTAAACCGATACACTTAAACATTGCACCACAAGAATGATGAAAAGTTTTGTATCTTGCTGACTCTGGTATTACATAGTTGTTGATAAGCACATAATATCACGTTTTTGTTCTTCCACTCAAAATTAAGATGAAGAGTGTTAACAGAAAAAAAGTACAAAATAGTTCACAAACTTACAAGCAAAATAGCCTGGAAGGTGAGGTCCTACCCAGGTAAGTCTAGAAAAATAAGGATTGAAAGATCTACTACAAGGTTATTCAAATATAGCTATGCCTTATTTAAACATACGATTTCTTAATTTCACATACTTACAACAGCCCAGCTTCCTAATTAGATGAGCCCTCTGTCTTGCCCATTGGAACTGTTCATATCGATTAAAAACTTTAGAGGTGCCTTGAATATCTCTTTCTCTGTTTCTCTGATTCCTTTCTATGAAAGTAATGAGCTTATAATTTCCCTCTCTCATTCTCTTTGCCCATTACTGGAAGCAGGATGATTTTAAGTGCAAACATTTCCACGGTACTTGATCTAAATACACTCTCCCAGTTGAGCATTTTTTAAACAGTTAATACACCTACCAAATCAGCATTAAAAGTTATAATTCAAAACAAATAGTATTTGTGTTAAACATGAGTCAGAACTTTCACTTTACAGCATTCCTAACAGCTTCGTGAAATCTGCACCAGATTTAAAATTCTGGCAGTAGTAGCATCATCAGATTCACAATTTCGCAGCGTCATTTTTTTTCTTGAAACGTGTTTCTCAACTCAATAATTACATCGCAGACCAAGATCGAAGATGTAACCAACCTAAAGCACCTTCATTCATTCAGTTACAAAAGAATAAACTTGAAGTATTAAAGGATCGGAACTAATTCACAGCATATAAAAACATAATCCTTCTTGATATACAGCATTTGAATATTCCTCCTAGAGTAAGTACTGGTTCAATGATAGAAAACGAATTCAGAGACTAAAATTATTCAAGTCCCATCCATCAAAGAAGTTATACGGGCAAGACCAAATGGCCAACGCCTAGTGAGCCTCTTAGCACTAAATCTGATGCAAGGGCTTTGGCTCTCAACAAATTGAGCATTAAAGTCATTATTTTTGGTACTGCATAATCAAGGAAGAAGGATATATGACTTCCTTTTAATCTAATACTCCATCCATCCCAATTAAAGTGGCGATGTTTGACCGGCACGGTTTTAAGAAATAAAAGAAGACTTTTGAAATTTGTGGTCTAACACATGCCTTAGATATTTGTTTGGCTGTAAATCATCTCATTATAGGTAAAGGGAAATTTTAAAATTAAATTGTTTCTAATTAGAAAGGTGATATCTTTTTCGGATAGACTAAGAAGGAAAATGTGCCCACATAAATTGGGATGGAGGGAGTAATTAAGACTTAAGTTCGACATTATTAAAGAAAACCCTATGTGGTAACAAGAAGTAACCAGTCCTATTTTGTCCTGTAGTAATAACTTCCTCCTGAGCAAATTCATATTAATATGGAGCATATTACTAGTTAATCATGGTATTTAGTAAATTAGAACAAATAATTATATAGCAAATTGCATCCTGGCCACATAGGTGAGAGTTACCTTATAAAAAAAATTCTCGAAAAGAATTTATTTAGCAAATCTCCTTGCCACTGATCAACTTACCATAAGTATCAATCAACATTTGAATTCATTTACTTTAGCCACTAAAAGCATTCATATCACGTTAGTATCTTTCTACTCTAACCGTATTTCCAGGATCTTTCTGGATAAAATTTTCCATTACTTTATCTTCCACAATTATAGTTGAACTGCTGCTTCAATGTGTCAAAAGATTACTTGAACCTCAAAAACATAAAGTCAAAGCTAGAGTTAATGAGATTTAAAAATTGGAAAGCAAACAGGGCAAGGCAACTTTAATAGCTACTACACCTATTAATACATAGTAAACTCTATTATTACGTACGAATTTTTCCTCTATATTCCTTTTCTTAAATACACTGATGCATCTTTTTCTAGCTAGAGTTTCATCGATATTCAGCTACTATCAGCTCCAACATCATCTATAGCCTCTACGTCTTAATTCCCCAGCACGAGGACGGAGCTTGCTCCTCAACAATTTCAACCGCACTCATCAAAAATATTCCCTGGTGTATACTTGTACTATATCAATCACTTGTGCCTCAATTCCAACTATCATATGTATACCTTCCTCGCAAAACCCATTTCTTTAGTATTGAGAGGATTAATCATAGTTAAACTATTTTTACACTAGTTTTCAACCTACCACAACCCTCTTCCTTTTCTCGTCTCAAGATTCGATACGCCTTGCAAAACTCATATTTGCTCCAAACTGAAAGGAAAACATCAAGCAGCATATGCATTGACCAAAATGTGTGACCAAAAAAAAGATAACACAAAACTTTGCATACAGAGATCACACAAATACAAAACGGCATCAAAATGGTAAGAATCACAACAACCATCAATCCAGTTACAGGTATTCAATGACCTATTTCTTACTAAGCTAAAAATGAGAACTGCAACTAAATTACACATAACTATCATATACCAATCAATCAACTAGTCATAGTCTTGAGTATATGAATCCTTTTTATCCTTTTCTTTTCTTGTTTTTCTTTAATTCCGTCTTTCTGAGCCGAGGGTCTATCGGAAACAACTTCTCTGCCCTATCGGGGCAGAGTTAAGGTCTGTGTACACATTGCCCTCCCCAGAACCCACTATGTGGGATTTACTGGGTAGTTGTTGTTGTTGTTGTTGTATTTCATTCCAATACTGGTAAACAATTTGTTTTTTAAATAATACAAGCATTCGATGGAATTGTCGAGGTGCGCACAAACCGGCTAGAACACCAATGTCGTGAAAAATAATTTATTATTTAACGGTTTTAAAATTAAAAATAATAATAACAGTCACAATAAACAAAAATTAAAAACTCACCTATTAAGACATTGAAAAGACGATCTTTTTTAATATCTTCCTTTTTCGACAAACCGCAATGAGGCACTATTTCACCATCATGTGGCCTTAGGGCTAACCTGCGAGTACAAAAAAAGTGAACAAAACCAAAAAACCTAATAAGATAATAATAAACTATAGCAATAAAATTCACCTCACATACCCCAAAAAAAATCAAAGTATTGAGAAAAAAATCAAGATTTTACAAAACCAGCTTGAGGTTTTGTATTTTGACTACTTTGTACCTTGAATTTTCCACAATTTGTATGAATCAGATCCAGCCAAAATTGCACGAGAAATGTTGAGAGCTGGGGATGGGGTTGCGGTGGGGGTTGGAGGGCGGGGGGTTTAGGTTCTTCTGATCATAGTTGCAGGAGTTTTAAAAATGGTGACAGACATGCCAAAGGAGTAGTACTAAAATGAAATTTTGGCTTTTTGCTAATAAATAATGGGATTAAAGTTGATTTTATATGTGTGTTTAATACTGGTTATTTTCCTTTTTCGCTCGGTGTATAATTTAATTAACAAATATTTATACTTCCCCCAACTCATATTATCGGTCGTGAAAGTCATTAGACTATTATATCTTTATTTATATTTTAAGATAAAATTTTTATTTTTTGAATATTTATTCTATTTATGTATTATTTTTATTTTTAACAATAATTATTATTAAGGATAAAAAAAATTAATTTTATCTTGAACTTCTAAAATAATAAAAAAATAATCAATTTACAAATTTTAAGTACCGGTTTTCAAGTATCTAATATATTTAAGCTATTACTATGTTATTTTATTTGCTGGAAATGATCAGTAACTTCTTTAAAAAAACCAATTGACTAAAATATACCATATAATTAATAGCACTTAAGACGGAACCGATGATATAAAATAAACACTTTTTAGGAAAATAAAAAAGAAAATTATAGCGCTATGTTTTATAGTACATTAAAGTAATATATGTACTTTTTATATACGCTTTTAGCGCCAATCAATATTAGTTATTAAAAGTATTTTCATCTTGAACTATTACTTAACTATTTGGCTAGGCTTCTAAACGACTTGTTTTGATAAACGCTTTTGTCCAAATAGCTTTTAATAGGAAATTTTTTTAAAGAGAAGTAATTTGTGTTTGGCCAAATTACTTACGGCTTGTTTGGATAGTTCTTACCTATTGTATTGTATCATATTGTTACTTTAAATATGATGTTTGTTTTGATTGTTATTTAAATTTTATTGTATCTTATCGTTCTATTCATCGTTATGTAACAATGAAATATCTCGCTTTACGAAACGATCGATTTGGCGTGGTCGCATCGTTACCTTGGCTTTAAATTATTAAATATTTTATTTTATCATTTACCTTACTTTTTTATATAATAATTTACCCGTATCAGAATTATTCTTTATAATATTGCATGTTTATTTTTTATATTGTTGGTGCATGATATCATAAAACAACGGCAAACAATACAATTTATCCAAATATTGTATTCAACTTACGATACAGTATAATACAATATGATAAATTATGAAACGATACGTAACAACCATCCAAACAAGTTGTTAAGAAGTGCTTTTATTTGATAAACAACCTTTATTTGGCCAATTTTTATAAAAATTAATTTTGAGTATCAAATGAAAAAAAGACCGTATTAATTTTTATTTTACAATTAATATTATTAAAATAACAAATATTTTTACATACTTTTATGAATGCTTTGATTAACTTTTATCTATTTATTTATATTATAAAAGTAAAATAAAATATATATTAAGACTTTTATAAATATAAATATAGTTAACACAAACAATAGGAGAGGCGGGTTGAATTAATTTTTTGTTTTTGCTTATTGGACTAAGTAAAAAATTATAGCTTCTCCCAGACAGCAAAAAAAAAAATTCTTCTTATTTTTTGTTAAACACCTCAATTGTCCCGAACAAAAAAATCGAAAAGAGTGCGTTTGGCCTTCAAAAGCTTACCAAATAGGCTAATAATCATAGTAAGTCAATGTGATTTGATGTCAGCATCATATTCCCTCCTTATTACTCTTTTACTATAATGATCCGGCCGGTCGTTTTAAGAATTTATGCCATGATCCCCTATTAACTGCTTTCCTCGTATTTGTTTCTGCTATTATGAGTTGTCTGGAGGAATTATTGGGAGTTTCAGAGAGTTTTGGGACACTTAGTCCCTAAATGAGGGCTTAAGTTCTAGAAATTTAACTGTAGTCGGAACAGTGTGAAGACGGCCTCGGAATGGAATTTTGATGGTTCCATTAGCCTCATTGGATGATTTGAGTTCAGGAGCGTGTTCGGATTGTTTTTGGAGGTCCGTATTTAATTTAGGCTTGAAATGCCGAAAGTTGAATTTTTGAAGTTTCTAGTTCGATAGTGAGATTTTGTCCGGAGGGTCAGAATGGAATTCCGGAAGTTGGAGTAGCTTTGTAGTGTTGAATGTGATGTGTGTGCAAAATTTCAGGTCATTTGGATGAGGTTTGATAGACTTTTTGATCGAAAGCGTATTTTGGGAATATTTGAATTTCTTAGGCTTGAATCCGATGCTAAATTGTTATTTTGATGTTGTTTTGAGCGTTCCAAAGACTGGAACAAGTTTGAATGATATTTTAGGATTGATTGGCATGTTTGGTTGAGGTCCCGGGGACCTCGGGTGCGTTTCAGAAGCTCAACGGGGCATTTTGGAACTTGTTGAAATTGCAGAAAAATTGCAGTAGCCTAGTTCTGTTTTCTTCTTCGCGTTCGCGAAGAGGAGCTGGGTCTTGGGGAGGTTTAATGCTTTGTGTTCACAAAGGTTCTCCCACGTTTGGGAAGCTGGGAGGTTTCATACGTACACGTTCGCAATGGTGTTCCCACATTCGCGTAGGAGGAGGAGGTTTTGCATCGCATTCGCGATGAAGGAATCTGGACCCAAGCAAATTTTTGCTTCCCGAATACGAGGGGCCTTCCGCGTTCGCAAATAAGGGATATCTGGGCAGTATTTAAATAGCCCATCCGCGACCCTTCTTCATTTTTCCACCATTTTTGAATGGAATTGAAGCTTTTGAGGGTGCTTTTTTGAGGAAATCAAAGGGAAATCACTTGGAGGTAATATTTTTGACTTTATAACTCGTTTATATATAATTAAAGGTCTAATTAGTGGTGAAAATATTGGAAAAATGGGTAATTAGGGCTTGAGATTAAGAAACCTTAAAATGGGTATGAGGGGTCAATTGAACTTCGATTTCAGTGTTCTTGTTATGTATCAACTCGTGAGAGTATGAGGATTCTAAAAATATAAATTTCACCCGATTTCGAGACGTGGACCTGATGAGAGTTTTGGTCATTTTACCTAATTTTGCGTATTAGCTTAGAATTTATTTGTAGAATCAGTTACTTAAAGTGTTATTTACATTATGCAATTGAATTGAATAGATTTGGGCCATTTAGAGTCGAGTACTCGTGGAAATAATGCGGTTTCGGGTTGACTTTTGAGCCGGTTCGAGGTAAGTGGCTTGTCTAACCTTGTATGGGGGACATTCCCCTTGGGATTTGGTATTGTTGTAATTAAAATGCCTTGTACGTGAGGTGACGAGTGCGTGCTTGTGCTAATTGTTGAAAATCCTGTTTTCACTTAAGTAGCTTTAATTGTATTTTCCTTTCCTGCTTCCTCTACTTGAAATTTAAATCTGTTGTTAGCTTAGAAAAGCATATTTAATTTACTTAATTATTTTATTGCTTAAACTGCCGTAATTATACTATGTGAAGCATGTTAGGTTAGAATTTCCTGTTTTGGTTGGTACGAAATTTAGCTTAATTGAGTATTCCTTGTGTTGTTGTTGTGTGTTTTACTTTGGGACTACGGGATGGTATCCCGAGAGATCCCCTGTACGTATTTATGATTTGAGTTGAGGTGCAGGATATCGAGAGATCCCTAGCACGTATACTGAGGATACTAAGAGATCCTCGGGATACTAAGAGATCTCTAGCATATATTGAGGATACAAGAGATACTCGGGATACCAAGAGATCCTTGGCATGTATTGAGGGTACTAAGAGATCCTCGGTATATTGAGAGATCCCCGATTATTATCTTTGAGAAGAGTGGTATTCCTGGTGATTGTTTCTATTTCTGTTTTAGTTGTAGTTATCCTTATTATCCTGTATTGATTCTTATTGTTATCTTTCAACTGTACTACTTTATCTTATACCGTCGTACCTTATATTTCATTTAATCTCAGTAGGACCTGATCTTCCTCGTCACTACCCGACTGAGGTTAGGCTTGGCACTTACTGAGTACCATTATAGTGTACTCATGCCCTTTCTGTAACACCCCGTAAATTCGACTTAGGTATAAATTGAGTTAAAGTAGTAGTAAGGTTGAGCATGTGAAGTCTCATCGAGATGATTATGAGTGAAAATAGTTGTTTCAAAATCAAAATGGAAAGTGAGGTGCATAAGATTTGACAAAATCGACTAAGTTTGTAGAAGGTCTGTATTTCATCAGTGTTTAGGGAAAATTTGTAAGTAACTTGAGAAACCTCAAAGCATGAAAGTTGCATATCTTTGAAATAGCTTTCCAACGATATATTTTGAGGCAGTGTGACTTACATTCAGCGCGGCCAAGCCTCCAGATGCGCGCGCACTAGTGGGGGGTCGTTTTAAATCTATATTTCGTCCCCTACAGCCCCAAAATATAAAAACTTGCTCTAGAAAGTAAAGCTCTCAAAAACCTTACTCCTTAAGGGTCCCTCCACCACTCAAGGTAAGTTCTAATAGTGATTCTAAGTTAATTTCAATTTCCCAATATCTTATTAACGTGGGTAAACCCTCCATCTCATTAGATATTTGATTGGAACATCATTGTTGAGAGAAAGAAGCCTAGAACTCGAATTCAAATGGTTTGAACTTCAAAAAGGTAATATCTTCACCATCTAATTGATTCGATCATTGAATTAATGGTTATAGACTCTAGATCATGAGATATGAGTTGATGGGTTTGATAGAAAAGCATGAACGATTATAGGTTTGGGTTGTTGATTGTTGATTATTGGTTAAGGGTATTGTTTACCTTATGGGTGATAAAGAATAATGTTAATGATAACCATTTGAGACTTTAGAATTTATTTAGGAGCAAGAGAATGGGTTATTGGGTGTAGAAACACCATTAATAAGGGCTATAAAGCTTTATGTCACCAAGTATTTGAGAAAATGCTTAAGTCACCAAAACATGAGAATTATTGCTAATATGGAATCCCTTTGACTTGTATTGATATAGATTAAAGTTGAAAGGGTTGGCGAATGTTGTATTACGCTCAAGAGCAGGAAGTTAAGGTATGTGAGACTAACTCTCTATGTTTGGGAATTTTAATGATTCTGCCTGCACTACGTTTCTTTTACGACGTATCAATTGCCTCAGAAATATAATTAAGCCTAACTCCTTGAATAGTTGTAGAACTTCTATTATCTAGCTTCATAACTCATTCATGACTATTATTCTGAACGTTGTGAATTTAGTTCGTATTCAATATAGACTTGTGCTTGATGTCCCTAAATCTCAGTATAGCTTACTCAACATGTTATAAACAGTCAAAATTTCAGTGTTCATAGCCAGTTCAAGAATACATGTTTCATTCTATCCTATTCAGTATTCCAATATTATGTAACTAAGTATGATTCAGTATTCCAGTATAATATAACTCAGTGTGATCCAGTATTCCAGTATTATGTAACTCAGTGTGATCCAGTATCAAGTAACTCAATGTGATTCGGTACTTTACTATCATATATTGCAGTATGATTCTCAGTTCCTGATTTTAAATCTCTAAATGTTGAACACGTGTATTTTGGCCTGAGGCCGCAGTTTATGCATTTTGGACCTGAGGTCGCGGTTATGTATACGTATACTTGGGCCCGAGGCCGCAGTTTGTGCACATATATATTGGTCCTGAGGTCGCAGTTTAATATTCAGGTAAACATGTTGCTCATCATTTAGAAGAGGGAACATTCATATCCTTACTTCCTTTATTCAATTCGGTTATTAGTTATCAGTTATTTTTTCAGTTATTAGTCCAGTTATCAGGTATTAGTTCACTTACCAGTTCTCACTTCAATTTCAGTTTCAATAGTTATCATCTTAGTTTCAGTTTCAGCATTTATAATTCTTTCTTTCAGTTGTTTTACATACCAGTACAATTCAAATGTACTAACATCCCTTTTGCACAGGGCATGCATCTCATAATGAAGGTAATGATTTAAAGGTCAATGATGCAGAGCGTTAGGATTCTCATACCAGCTATTTGGTGATCTCCAGTTCTTTCGGAGCATTATCATTACTTTATAGCCTATCGGTATTTACAGATAGTTAGTGTTTTCCGTACTTCAATAGAGGTTTCATAGACTAGAGTAACAGTTAGACAAAGTCAAACGCTTTTCATTTTAAGCTATATTGGCTACAAAGATAATTCAAATTGTATCTGTAATTCCGCACTTTAATTAATATCATCCAGATTTTCAGTACCTCAACACGTGTTAGCTTATCTTTTGCATTCGGTATGTTATGATACCACATGTTGATTCAGCCAGCCAGTTGGTTCGGTCGGTCACATATAGTCAGGCATCGAGTGTTATGTTATGTCTAGGCCTAAGTTCGTGGTGTGACAAAGCTTGGTATCAGGGCCCTAGGTTCAAGAGTCCTAGGGAGTCTATGAAGCCATGTCTAGTGGCGTTTCCTTTATATGTGTATGCTGGCCACTTATATAAACGGTTAACTACCAGGATATACAAGATTGTTTCATCTCTTTCTACTTTAGATCATGCCATGAATCTTAGAGCAATAGTAAATTTTCTCTTTCTATCGAATTCCAAACGTATTGGATGCCTAAGCAACGCACAGGAGAAACCTAAAGTCCTAGAGAGGATAATTGCCTATTGAGTTATAATTATGGAGTACATGTTAGAAAATATGAGACTTGAGGGGATGTTAACAGTAGGATGCAATGGATAGTAGTACATATTATATCATAACCTTATCAGAAAGTACAAAAAGGGTTATGATGACTTATGGTTATCAGTTTACCTCCGCTACCAGCTATGCAATTTTTTAGTTAGCAAGTTTATGGGTATTCAGGATGCCAGTTATCAGTTATTCATTTACCAGATCTCCAATTTTCAGTGTATCAAAATTCTGGTGACTTAGGAGTATACGGTGATGCCTACGGGTGCAAAAAGAAAATGGAAGTAACAGTGATTAGTAAAACTTTAGAATATTTTATGTCTGGATTAAGACTAAGACTCACCCGAAGGCACGGGAAGTGATTTATTAGAGGATGATATATTTGGAAAGATAAGTTTGTGCTTGGCAGTATATTCGTATGTGTTTTACCTCCCATAACAACTTCATTTAATATTTGGAGATGGAGCCATAAATTGGATGATGATAGTTCAGATGTCAGACCTTAACATTGGTGACTATAGTTTTAGACAGAAAAGAGCCTAAGGGTAAAATACCTAGGATTCGGAAAATTTTGTTATTACCAGAGGTGTGATTTCTTACAACTCATGCAAATGACTAGAAGATATGATGTATGAAATGAGAACCAAGAGTAGCCAAATATTTAATTTTAGGGAATGATTTTAAGTTATTTAGATTTATTCAAATTAGAATTAGAAGTACCATGTTAGTAAACTACTATAAGAAGCAACTACTGATGTAAGATAAAAGATATGGCAGTTCCCCCTTAGGTTATGTGACTAAGTGATTATTGCGGATGTTTATAATATGATATGATTTTATATTATATACAAAGTTTGTGGTTAGATATTCTAATTTTATTTAAGACATTTGAATTCCTTAAGTGTGATCTAACACATAGTTTATAAAAAAAAGGGATAGTATGCGACCATAGAATAGGGTTGGATAATTAGGGAAGTTAGAAATAATCTTATTCCTCACTCTAGTTATCCAAAGTAGAATAAGAAAATGTGATTCTAGCAAGTTTTTAGTAAAAGAATATTAAGTAAGTTTTGAGTTGGTACGGTGGATTAGAATTTTAAGCAAAGCTAGTAGAGGTACGATTTGATTCATTTAGCTAGGTTAACTTTAGAGAGTGGATGATAGTTTTAAATACCAAACGTGTGTTAGAACCCAAGAGTTTAAGTTAAATCCGAAATACAGTGATAGTAGGAAAAACAATCAGCTAGCAGTAAAAGAGCAAACTATAGAAGAATAGCCTTTAGGAATTATCGAAATGTTGGTATTCTTTCCATTCAGGTTCCCCAAGTATGCAGCATGGCCAAGGAGATTTATTGGTTGAACGACGTGAAAATGAACGTTGCAGACTTTAGAGCCAATTATCTAAATTGTCAGCAAGTGAAAGTCGAGCAGCAAAAAGCCTAGTGTTTTAGCACACAATACATATATTTTGAGTGGAGATGGTAAATATGGTGTTTATAATAGGATTATCATTCTCATTTTAAAATCATGATATGATTGGATGAGTGTAAAACGACTTACCAAGTCAATACACTTCTTGCCAGTAAAAACTACAGATTCAATAGAAGATTATACCAAGTTATACATTCATGAAATCGTCTGATGTATTGGACTCTGTTGTTCGTCATTTCGGATTGTGGTGCTCAGTTTAAAATGAACTTTTTGAAGTTCTTTCAGAATGGATTAGGCACAAGTTTTTCATCTTAAAAAAGATGGCCATGTAGAGTGCATTATTCAAACAGTAGAGGATATGTCCTTGATGTTAAAAGTAATTGGGATGATCACATTCCTCTCATTGACCTTGCTAATAATGACACCTACCATTCCAGTACCAAGATGGCATCGTGCGAAACTCTGTATGGGAGAAGGTGCAGATCGCCAATTGGTTGGTTCAAGTTGGTGATTAGGTGTTTCTGAAATTTTTGCCTATGAAAGGCATTATGAGATTTGGGAAGAAGGGAAAGCATAGTCCCTACTATATTGGGCCATACAGAATCTTGCGAAAGATCGGTCAATTAGCTTATGAGTTGGAGTTTGCCACCATAATTAGTGGTGGTACAACCAGTATTTCATGTGTCATGTTATAATATTCAAGTTTCCAGTACTCAGATACTCATGTCAGTTCAGTACTCAGATATTCATGTCAGTTCGGTACTCGGATACTCATCCCAGTTCAGTACTTAAATACTCATCTCAGTTCAGTACTTAGATACTCAAGTCAATTCATTACTCAGCTACTCATGTCAGCCTAATACTTAGATATTCATGCCAGCTTAGTACGCTTATATTGATGTTAGTTCAATTCTCAAATATTTATGCCAGTTCAATATTCAAATGTCCATGCTAGTTCTGTATTCACATATCCATGGCAGGCCAATATTCAGTCAATGCAGTGGTCATTCAGTTTAGTATTACAACAGTACAGTAATCATGTAGTCATTTAGTTTGGTATACAAGTGTTTATGAAAGTTCATGTTTCCACCAGACCCATTTAAGGTTCGAAGTTAGCAGAAGTTACAGTCAGGACAATCATTAGAGGACGAATAATCCCAAGGGGGAGATAATGTAACACCCCGTAAATTCGACATAGGTATGAATGAGTTAAAGGAGTAGTAAGGTTATATTTGAGCATGTGAAGTCTCATCAAGATGATTATTGGTGAAAATAGTTGTTTCAAAATCAAGATGGAAAGTGAGGTGCATAAGATTTGACAAAATCGACTAAGTTTGCAGAAGGTCTGTATTCCATCAGTGTTTAGTGAAAATTTTAAATACGAAAGCATGGAAGTTGTAGGCCTTTGAAATATCTTTCCAATGATATATTATAGAGCCCGAACGGATCTTTGTGAAAAAGGTTATATGTGTTTTACAGAACGGTACGCGATATGCGCGCCGGTAGCGCGCCCTTAGCATGACTGCTAATTTTAAGGCAGTATGACTGCCATTTAGCGCTGTCAGTAGCGTGTCCAAGACTCCAGATGCGCGGGCGCGCCAATGGGGGTCGTTTTAAAGCTATATTTCGTCCCACACAGCCCCAAAACATAAAACTTGCTCTAGAAAGTAAAGCTCTAAAAAACCTAACTCCTTAAGGGTGGTAAGTTCTAATGGTGATTCTAAGTTAATTTCAATTTCACAACATCTTATTAACATGGCTAAACCCTCCATCTCATTAGATATTCTATTGGAACATCATTATTGAGAGAAGGAAGCCTAGAACTCGAATTCAAAGGGTTTGAACTTCAAAAAGGTAGTATCTTCACCCTTTAATTGATTCTATCATTGAATTAATGGTTATAGACTCTAGATCATGAGATATGAGTTGATGGGTTTGATATAAAAGCATGAACGATTATAGGTTTAGGTTGTTGATTGTTGATTATTGGTTAAGGGTATTGTTTACCTTACGGGTGATAAAGAATAATGTTAATGATAACTATTTGAGACTTTAGAATTTATTTAGGAGCAAGAGAATGGGTTATTGGGTGTAGAAACACCATTAATAAGGGCTATAAAGCTTTATGTCACCAAGTATTTGAGAAAATGCTTAAGTGACCAAAGCATGAGAATTATTGCTAATATGGAATCCCTTTGACTTGTATTGATATAGATTTAAGTTGAAAGGGTTGGCAAATGTTGTATTACGCTCAAGAGCAGGAATTTAAGGTATGTGAGGCTAACACTCTATGTTTGGGAATTTTAATGATTCTCCCTACACTACGTTTCTTTTACGACGTATCAATTGCCTCAGAAATATAGTTAAGCCTAGTTCCTTCAATAGTTGTAGAACTTCTATTCTCTAGCTTCATAACTCGTTCATGACTTTCATTCCGAACGTTGTGAGCTCAGTTCGTATTCAGTATAGACTTGGGCTTGATGTCCCTAAGTCTCAGTATAGCTTACTCAGCATGTTATAAATAGTCGAAGTTTTAGTGTTCATAACCAGTTCAAGAATATATGTCTTATTCTAGTCCTATTAGGTATTCCAGTATTATGTAACTAAGTATGATTCAGTATTCTAGTATAATGTAACTCAGTGTGATCCAGTATTCCAGTATTATGTAACTCAGTATGATCCAGTATTACAGTATCAAGTAACTCAATGTGATTCAGTAATTCACTATCATATATTGCAGTATGTTTCTCAGTTCCTAATTTTAAATCCCTGAATGTTGAACACGTGTATTTTGGCCTGAGGCCGCAGTTCATGCTTTATGCATTTTGGACCTGAGGTCGCAATTATGTATACGTATACTTGGGCCCGAGGCCGCAGTTTGTGCACATATATATTGGGCCTGAGGCAGCGGTTTAATATTCAGATAAACATGTTGTTCATCATTTATAAGCGGGAGTATTCATATCCTTACTTCCTTTATTCAGTTCAGTTATTAGTTATCAGTTATCAGTTATCTTTTCAGTTATCAGTTATCTTTTTAGTTATTAGTCCAGTTATCAGTTATTAGTTCACTTACCAGTTCTCACTTCAACTTTAGTTTCAATAGTTATCATTTTAGTTATCAGTTTCAACATTTATAGTTATTTCTTTCAGTTGCTTTACATACCAGTACAATTCAAATATACTCACGTCCCTTTTGTCCGAGGCTTGCATCTCACAATGAAGGTAATGATTTAAAGGTCAACGATGCAGAGCGTTAGGATTCTCGTACCAGCTATTTGGTGATCCCCTGTTCTTTCGGGGCATTATCATTACTTTATAGCATGTCGGTATTTGCAAATATTTAGTGTTTTCAGTACTTCAATAGAGGTTTTATAGACTAGAGTAACAGTTATACAAAGTCACATGCTTTTCATATTAAGCTATATTGGCTACAAAGATGTTTCAAATTGTATCAGTAATTCCGCACTTTGATTTATATCATTCAGATTTTCAGTACATCAACATATGTTAGCTTATCTTTCGCATTCGGTATGTTATGATACCACATGTTGATCCAGCCAGCCAATTGGTTTGCTCGATCACATGTAGTCAGGCACCAAGTGTCGTATTACATCCAGGCCTAAGTTTGGGGTGTGACAAAGCTTGGTATCAGAGCCCTAGGTTCAAGAGTCCTAGGGAGTCTATGAATCCATGTCTAGTGGAGTTTCCTTTATATGTGTGTGCCAGCCACTCATATAAATGGTTAACTACCAAGACATACAGGATTGTTTCATCTCTTTCTACTCTAGAGCGTGCCATAAAGCTTAGAGAAATAGTTAACTTTCTCTTTCTATCGAATTCCAAACGTATTGGATGTCCAAGCGACGCGCAGGGGAAACCTAAAGTCCTAAAGAGGATAATTTCCCATTGAGTTATAATTATGGAGTACATGTTGGTAAATATGATACTTGATGGGATGTTAACAGTAGGATGCAATGGATAGTAGTACATATTATAGCATAACTTTATCAGAAAGTACAAAAAAGGCTATGATGACTTATGGTTATCAGTTTACCTCCGTTACTAGTTATGCAATTTCTCAGTTAGCAAGTTTATGGGTATTGAGGATGCCAGTTATCAGTTATTCATTTACCAGATCTTCAATTTTCAGTGTATCAAAATTCTGGTGACTTGGGAGTATATGGTGATGCCTACCGGTGCAAAAAGTGTAAGTAACGGTGATTAGTAAAACCTTTACATATTTTAGGTCTGGATTAAGACCAAGACTCACCGGAGGGTGCAGGAAGTGATTTATCAGAGGATGATATATTTTGAAAGATAAGTTTGTGCTTGGCAGTATATTCGTATGTGTTTTACCTTCCAGAACAACTTCATTTAATTTTTGGAGATGGAGCCACAATTTGGATGATGATAGTTCAGATGTCAGACCTTAACATTGGGGACTATAGTTTTAGATAGAAAAGAGCCTAAGGGTAAAATACCTAGGATTCGGAAAAATTTGTTATTACCAAAGGTGTGATTTCGTACAAATGATGCAAATGACTAGAAGATATGATGTATGAAATGAGAACCAAGAGCAGCCAATATTGAATTTTAGTGAATGATTTTAAGTTGTTTAGATTTATTCAAATTAGAACTAGAAGTACCACGTTAGTAAGCTACTACAAGAAGCAACTACTGATGTAAGATAAAAGATATGGCAGTTCCCCCTTAGGTTATGTGACTAAGTGATTATTGCAGATGTTTATAGTATGATATGATTTTGTATTATATAGAAAATTTGGGGTTAGATATTCTATTTTTATTTAAGATAAATGAATTCCTTAAGTGTGATCTAGCATATAGTTTAGAAAAAAAGGATACTATGCGACCATAGAATAGGGTTGGATGATGAGGGAAGTTAGAAATAACCTTATTCCTCACTCTAGTTATCCAAAGTAGAACAAGAAAATGCGATTCTAGGAAGTGTTTCGTAAAAGATTTAAGTAAGTTTTGAGTTGGTATGGTGGATTAGAAATTTCAGCAAAGCTAGTAGAGGTACGATTTGATTCACTTAGCTAGGTTAACTCTAGAGAGTGATTGACAGTTTTAAATACCAAACGTGTGTTAGAACCCAAGAGTTTAAGTTAAATCCGAAGTACAGTGATAGTAGGAAAAACAATTAGCTAGCAGTAAGAGAGCAAACTATAGAAGAATAGCCTTTAAGAATTATCAAAATGGTTTCTCCAAGACTGATAGTGTGAGCATAGTTAAATTATTAAGATTGTATATGATAGTTGTGAATACATCAGCTTTGCGTTATGTGAATAATTTAGTTTTTTCCTAGCTCAGAAGTAAGTTGGAAATCGAGTCATTATTGACATAAAGTGCAAAGGATTGCAGAAAATAAGGAAAGTTATTTGGATCCCAACAAAATGAGAAGGATCTGCAAGTATAAGACGATGGATTTTGAATAAGGGGGAGATGGTGGTACTTTGAGGTATCAAGACAGATTGGTTGTTCTAGACATAGATGGAATTAAAAAGGGAAGATCATGTTAGAAGCCTATAATTCCTGGTATTCTTTCCATCCAAGTTCCCCAAGTATGCAGCATGACTAAGGAGATTTAATGGTTGAACGACGTGAAAAAGAACATCGCAGACTTTTGAGCCAATTATCTGAATTGTCAGCAAGTGAAAGTTGAGCAGCAAAAAGCCTAGTGTTTTAGCACAGAATACACATATTTTGAACGGAGATAGTAAATATGGAGTTTATAATAGGATTATCTTTCTCATTTAAAAATCATGATTTGATTGGATGATTGTAAATCGACTTACCAAGTCAACACACTTCTTGCCAGTAAAAACTACAGATTCAATAGAAGATTATACTAAGTTATACATTCAGGAAATCGTCTGATGTATGGGACTCTGTTGTTCGTCATTTTGGATTGTGGTGCTCAGTTTAAAATGAACTTTTGAAGTTCTTTTAGAATGGATTAGGCACAAGTTTTTCATCCTCAGAAAGATGGCCAGGCAGAGCGCATTGTTCAAATAGTAGAGGATATGTCCTTGATGTTAAAAGTAATTGGGATGATCACATTCCTCTCATTGACCTTGCTAATAATGACACCTACCATTCCAGTACCAAGATGGCATCGTGCGAAACTATGTATGGGAGAAGGTGTAAATCGCCAATTGGTTCGTTTAAGTTGGTGATTGGGTGTTTCTGAAAGTTTTGCCTATGAAAGGCATTATGAGATTTGGGAAGAAGGAAAATCATAGTCCCTGCTATATTGGTCCGTATAGAATCTTGCGAAGGATCGGTCAATTAGCTTATGAATTGGAGTTTTCCACTATAATTAGTGGTGGTACAACCAGTATTCCATGTGTCATATTATAACATTCAAGTTTCCAGTACTCAGATACTCATGTCAATTCAGTACTCAGATATTCATGTCAGTTCAGTACTCAGATATTCATCTTAGTTCAGTACTCAAATACTCATCTTAGTTCAGTACTCAGATACTCAAGTCAATTTAATACTCAGCTATTCATATCAGTCCAATACTTAGATATTCATGCCAGCTTAGTACTCTTATATTGATGTTATTTCAATTCTCAAATATTTGTGCCAGTTCAATATTCAAATGTCCATACTAGTTCTGTATTTACATATCCATGGCAGGCCAATATTCAGTCAATGCAGTGGTCATTCAGTTCAGTATCACAACAGTTCAGTAATCATGTATTCATTCCATTTGGTATACAAGTGTTTATGAAAGTTCATGTTTCCACCAGACCCGTTTAAGGTTCGGAGTTAGCAGAAGTTTCAGTCAGGACAATCATTCGATGACGAATGATCCCAAGGGGGAGATAATGTAACACCCCGTAAATTCGACATAGATATGAATGAGTTAAAGGAGTAGTAAGGTTATATTTTGAGCATGTGAAGTCTCATCAAAATGATTATGGTTGAAAATAGTTGTTTCAAAATCAAGATGGAAAGTGAGGTGCATAAGATTTGACAAAATCAACTAAGTTTGTAGAAGGTCTGTATTCCATCAGTGTTTAGTGAAAATTTTAAGTACTTTGAGAATTCTCAAAGAATGAAATCGTAGGCCTTTGAAATATCTTTCCAACGATATATTATACAGCCCGAACGGATCTTTGTGCAAAACGTTATGCGCGTTTTACAGAATGGTACGCGATATGCGCACCGGTAGCGCGCCCTTAGCACGACCGCTAATTTTGAGGCAGTGTGACTGCCATTTAGCGTAGTCAGTAGCACGTCTAGGAGTCCAGATGCACGGGCGCGCTAGTGGGGGGGGTCATTTTAAAGCTATATTTCGTCCCCCAAAGCCCCAAAACATAAAAACTTGCTCTAGAAAGTAAAGCTCTCAAAAACCTAACTCCTTAAGGCTCCCCCCACCACCCAAGGTAAGTTCTAATGGTGATTCTAAGTTAATTTCAATTTCCCAACATCTTATTAACATGGGCAACCCTTCCATCTCATTAGATATTCGATTGGAACATCATTGTTAAGAGAAAAAAGCCTAGAACTCGAATTCAAAGGGTTTGAACTTCAAAAAGGTAATATCTTCACCCTCTAATTAATTCTATCATTGAATTAATGTTTATAGACTCTATTTCATAAGATATGAGTTGATGGGTTTGACAGAAAGCATGAACGATTATAGGTTTGGGTTTTTGATTGTTGATTATTAGTTAAAGGTGTTGTTTACCTTATGGGTGATAAAGAATATTGTTGATGATAACCATTTGAGACTTTAGAATTTATTTAGGAGCAAGAGAATGGGTTATTGGGTGTAGAAATACCATTAATAAGGGCTATGAAGATTTATGTCACCAAGTATTTGAGAAAATGCTTAAGTGACCAAAACATGAGAATTATTACTAATATGGAATCCCTTTGACTTGTATTGATATAGATTAAAGTTGAAAGGGTTGGAGAATGTTGTATTACTCTCAAGACTAGGAAGTTAATGTATGCTAGGCTAACTCTCTATGTTTGGAAATTTTAATGATTCTCCCTACACTACGTTTCTTTTTCGACGTATCAATTGCCTCAGAAATATAGTTAAGCCTAGTTCCTTGAATAGTTGTAGAACATCTATTCTCTAGCTACATAACTCATTCATGACTTTCATTCCGAATATTGTGAGCTCAGTTCGTAATCAATATAGACTTGGGCTTGATGTCCCTAAGTCTCGGTATAGCTTACTCAGCATGTTATAAACTGTCGAAGTTTCAGTGTTCATAACTAGTTCAAGAATACATGTCTCATTCTAGTCCTATTCAGTATTCCGGTATTATGTAACTAAGTATGATTCAGTATTCCAGTATAATGTAACTCAGTGTGATCCAGTATTATGTAACTCAGTGTGATCCAGTATTCCAATATCAAGTAACTCAATGTGATTCAGTACTTCACTATCATATATTGCAGTATGATTCTCAGTTCCTGATTTTAAATCCATGCATCTTGAACACGTGTATTTTGGCCTGAGGCCGTAGTTTACACTTTATGCATTTTGGACCTGAGGTTGTAGTTATGTATACGTATACTTGGGCCCCAGACCGCAGTTTGTGCACATATATATTGGGCGTGAGGCCGCAATTTAATATTCAGATAAACATGTAGTTCATCATTCAGAAGAGGGAGTATTCATATCCTTATTTCCTTTTATTCAGTTTCGTTATTAGTTATCAATTATCTTTTTATTTATATTTTCAGTTATCAGTCCAGTTATCAGTTATTAGTTCATTTACCAGTTCTCACTTCAATTTCAGTTTCAATAGTTATCATTTTAGTTATCAGCTTAGTTTCAGTCTCGGCATTTATAGTTCTTTCTTTCAGTTGATTTACATACCAATACAATTCAAATGTACTGACGTCCCTTTTGCCTGGGTCATGCATCTCGCAATGAAGGTAATGATTTAAAGGTCAACGATGCAGAGCGCTAGGATTCTCGTACAAGCTATTTGGTAATCCCTAGTTCTTTCGGGGTATTATCATTACTTTATAGCCTGTCGGTATTTACAAATAGTTAGTGTTTTTGGTACTTCAATAGAGGTTTCATAGACTAGAGTAATAGTTAGACAAAGTCACAGGCTTTTCATATTAAGCTATACTGGCTACAAAGATGTTTCAAATTGTATCAGTACTTACGCATTTTGATTTATATCATCCAGATTTTCAGTACATCAACATGTGTTATCTTATCTTTCGCATTCGGCATGTTATGATACCACATGTTGATTCAGCCAGCCAGTTAGTTCGCTCGGTCACATGTAGTCAGGCACCAAGTGTCGTGTTACGTCCAGGCATAAGTTAGGGTGTGACAAAGCTTGGTATCAGAGCCATAGGTTCAAGAGTCTTAAGGAGTCTATGCAGCCATGTCTAGTGGAGTTTCCTTTATATGTGTGTGCTGGCCATTCATATAAACGGTTAACTACCAAGACATACAGGATTGTTTCATCTCTTTATGCTCTATATCGTGCCATGAAGCTTAGAGCAATAGTTAACTTTCTCTTTATATCGAATTCCAAACGTTTTGGATGCCCAAGCGACGCGCAGGAGAAACCTAAAGTCCTAGAGAGGATAATTGCCCATTGAGTTATAATTATGGAGTACATGTTGGTAAATATGAGACTTGAGGGGATGTTAACAGTAGGATGCAATGGATAGTAGTACATATTATAGCATAACCTTATCAGAAAGTACAAAAAGGGTTATGATGACTTATGGTTATGAGTTTACCTCCGTCACAAGTTATGCAATTTTTCAGTTAGCAAGTTTATGGGTATTCAGGATGCCAGTTATCAGTTATTCATTTACCAGATCTCCAATTTTCAGTGTATCAAAATTCTGGTGACTTGGGAGTATACGGTGATGCCTACGGGTGCAAAAAGAAAATGTAAGTACCAATGATTAGTAAAACCTTAGCATATTTTAGGTTTGGATTAAGACCAAGACTCACCGAAGGGCGCAGGAAGTGATTTATCAGAGGATGATATATTTTGAAAGATAAGTTTGTGCTTGGCAGTATATTCGTATGTGTTTTACCTCCCAGAACAACTTCATTTAATTTTTGGAGATGGAGCCACAAATTGGACGATGATAGTTCAGATTTCAGACCTTAACATTGGTGACTATAGTTTTAGACGAAAAAAAAAGCCTAAGGGTAAAATACCTAGGATTCAGAAAAATTTGTTATTACTAGAGCTGTGATTTCGTACAACTCATGCAAATGACTAGAATATATGCTGTATGAAATGAGAACCAAGAGCAACCAATATTGAATTTTAGGGAATGATTTTAAGTTTTTTAGATTTATTCAAATTAGAACTAGAAGTACCACGTTAGTAAGCTACTATAAGAAGCATCTACTGATGTAAGATAAAAGATATGGCAGTTCTCCCTTAGGTTATGTGACTAAGTGATTATTGCGGATGTTTTGTAGTATGATATGGTTTTGTATTATATAGAAAGTTTGGGGTTAGATATTCTTATTTTATTTAAGAAAGATGAATTTCTTAAGTGTGATCTAACACATAGTTTAGAAAAAAAAAGCACACTATGCGACCATAGAATACGGTTGGATGATGAGGGGAGTTAGAAATAACCTTATTCCTCACTCTAGTTATCCAAAGTAGAACAAGAAAACGTGATTCTAGCAAGTGTTTAGTAAAAGAATATTAAGTAGGTTTTGAGTTGGTACGGTGGATTAGAAATTTCAGCAAAGCTAGTAGAGGTACGATTTGATTCACTTAGCTAGGTTAACTCTAGAGAGGGGATGATAGTTTTAAATACCAAATGTGTGTTAGAACCCAAGAGTTTAAGTTGAATCCGAAGTACAATGATAGTAGTAAAAACAATCAGCTAGCAGTAAGAGTGCAAACTATAGAAGAATAGCCTTTAAGAATTATCGAAATGTGGTTTCTCCAAGACTGATAGTGTGATTATAGTTAAATTATTAAGATTGTGTATGATAGTTGTGAATACATCAGCTTTGCATTATGTGAATAATTTAGTTTTTTCCTAGCTCAGAAGTAAGTTGGAAATTGAGTCATTATTGACATTGAGTGCAAAGAATTGCAGAAAATAAGAAAAGTTATTTGGATCCCAACAAAATGAGAAGGATCTGCAAGTATAAGACGATGGATTTTGAATAAGGGGGAGATGGTGGTACTTTGAGGTATCAAGACAGATTGGTTGTTCTAGACATAGATGGAATTAAAAAGGGAAGATCATGTTAGAAGCCTATAATTCCTGGTATTCTTTCCATCCAAGTTCCCCAAGTATGCAGCATGACTAAGGAGATTTAATGGTTGAACGACGTGAAAAAGAACATCGCAGACTTTTGAGTCAATTATCTGAATTGTCAGCAAGTGAAAGTTGAGCAGCAAAAAGCCTAGTGTTTTAGCACATAATACACATATTTTGAACGGAGATAGTAAATATGGAGTTTATAATAGGATTATCTTTCTCATTTAAAAATCATGATTTGATTGGATGTTTGTAAATCGACTTACCAAGTCAACACACTTCTTGCCAGTAAAAACTACATAGTCAATAGAAGATTATACCAAGTTATACATTCAGGAAATCGTCTGATATATGGGACTCCGTTGTTCGTCATTTCGGATTGTGGTGCTCAGTTTAAAATGAACTTTTGAAGTTCTTTCGGAATGGATTAGGCACAAGTTTTTCATCCTCAAAAAGATGGCCAGGAACAGCGCATTGTTCAAACAGTAGAGGATATGTCCTTGATGTTAAAAGTAATTGGGGTGATCACATTCCTCTCATTGACGTTGCTAATAATAACACCTACCATTCCAGTACCAAGATGGCATCGTGCGAAACTCTGTATGGGAGAAGGTGTAGATCGGCAATTGGTTGGTTCAAGTTGGTGATTGGGTGTTTCTGAAAGTTTTGCCTATGAAAGGCATTATGAGATTTGGAAAGAAGGGAAATCATAGTCCCTACTATATTGGGCCATATAGAATATTGCGAATGATCCGTCAATTAGCTTATGAGTTGGAGTGTTCCACCATAATTAGTGGTGGTACATCCAGTATTTCATGTGTCATGTTATAACATTCTAGTTTCCAGTACTCAAATATTCATGCCAGTTCTGTACCAGATATTCATATCAGTTCAGTACTCAGATACTCATCTCAGTTCAGTACTCAAATACTCAAGTCAATTCAATACTCAGCTACTCATGTAAGTCCAATACTTAGATATTCATAGGTATGAATGAGTTAAAGGAGTAGTAAGATTATATTTTGAGCATGTAAAGTCTCATCGAGGTGATTATGGGTGAAAATAGTTGTTTCAAAATTAAGATGTAAAGTGAGGTGCATAAGATTTGACAAAATCGACTAAGTTTGTAGAAAGTCTGTATTCCATAAGTGTTTAGTGAAAATTATAAGTACTTTGAGAATACTCAAAGCATGAAAGTTTTATGCCTTTAAAATATCTTTCCAACGATATTTTATAGAGCCTTTGTGCAAAAAGTTATGCGTGTTTTACAAAACGGTACGCGATATGCGTGCCGGTAGCGCGCTCTTAGCACAACCGCTAATTTTGAGGCAGTGTGACTGCCGTTTAGCGCGGTCAGTAGCGCGCCAGATGCGCGGGCGCGCTAGTGGACGGTCGTTTTAAAGCTATATTTCGTCCCCCACAGCCCCAAACATAAAAACTTGCTCTAGAAAGTAAAGCTCTCAAAAACCTAACTCCTTTAGGGTCCCTCCACCAACCAAGGTAAGTTCTAATGGTGATTCTAAGTTAATTTCAATTTTCCAATATCTTATTAACGTAGGTAAATCCTCCATCTCATTAGATATTCGATTAGAACATCATTGTTGAGAGAAGGAAGCTTAGAAATCATTTTCAAAGGGTTTGAACTTCAAAAAGGTAATATCTTTACCCTTTAATTGATTCTATCATTGAATTAATGGTTATAGACTCTAGTTCATGAGATATGAATTGATGGGTTTGATAGAAAAGCATGAACGATTATAGGTTTGGATTGTTGATTGTTGATTATTGGTTAATGGTGTTGTTTACCTTATGGGTGATAAAGAATAATGTTGATTATAACCATTTGAGACTTTAGAATTTATTTAGGAGCAAGAGAATGGGTTATTGGGTGTAGAAACACCATTAATAAGGGCTATGAAGCTTTATGTCACCAAGTATTTGAGAAAATGCTTAAGTGACCAAAACATGAGAATTATTGCTAATATGGAATGCCTTTGACTAGTATTGATATAGATTAAAGTTGAAAGGGTTGGCGAATGTTGTATTACGCTCAAGAGCAGGAAGTTAAGGTATGTGAGGCTAACTCTCTATGTTTGGGAATTTTAATGATTCTCACTGCACTGCGTTTCTTTTACGACGTATCAATTGCCTCAAAAATATAGTTAGGCCTAGTTCCTTGAGTAGTTGTAGAACTTCTATTCTCTAGCTTCATAACCCGTTCATGACTTTCATTCCGAACATTGTGAGCTCATTTCGTATTCAATATAGACTTGGGTTTAATGTCCCTATGTCTCAGTATAGCTTACTCAGCATGTCATAAACAGTCGAAGTTTTAGTGTTCTTACCCAGTTCAAGAATACATGTCTCATTCTAGTCTAGTATTCCAGTATTATGTAACTAAGTATGATTCAGTATTCCAGTATAATGTAACTCAGTGTGATCCAGTATTCCAGTATTATGTAACTCAATGTGATCCAGTATTCCAGTATCAAGTAACTCAATGTGATTCAGTACTTCACTATCATATTTTGTAATATGATTCTCAGTTCCTGATTTTAAATCCCTGAATGTTGAACTCTTGTATTTGGTCACGAGGTCGCAGTTTATGCTTTATGTATTTTGGACCTGAGGTCACAGTTATGTATACGTATACTTGGGTCTGAGACCGCAGTTTGTGCACATATATATTGGGCCTGAGGCCGCAGTTTAATATTCAGATAAACATATTGTTCATCATTCAGAAGAGAGAGTATTCATATCCTTACTTCCTTTATTCAGTTCAGTTATCAGTTATCAGTTATCTTTTCAGCTATCAATTCAGTTATCAGTTATCATTTTAGTTGTCAGTTCAGTTACCAATTCTGACTTCACTTTTAGTTTTAATAGTTATCATTTTAGTTATCACCTTAGTTTCAGTTTCAACATTTATAGTTCTTTCTTTTGAGTCGCTTTACATACCAGTTCAATTCAAATGTACTGATGTTCCTTTTGCCCAGGGCCTGTATCTCACATTGCAGGTATTGATTTACAGGTCAATGATGCAGATCGTTAGAATTCTCATACCAGCTATTTGGTGATCTCTAGTTCTTTCGGGGCATTATCATTACTTTACAGCCTGTTAGTATTTACATATAGTTAATGTTTTCAGTACTTCAATAGAGGTTTCATAGATTAAAGTAACAGTTAGACAGAGTCACAAGCTTTTCATATTAAGCTATGTTGGCTACAAAGATATTTCAAATTGTATCAGTAATTCCGTACTTTGATTTATATCATCAAGATTTTCAGTACGTCAACATGTGTTAGCTTATCTTCCGCATTCAGTATGTTATGATACCATATGTTGATTCAGCCAGCCAGTTGGTTCGCTCGGTCACATGTAGTCAGGCACCGAATGTCGTGTTATGTCTAGACCCAGGTTCGGGGCGTGACACTTTCTGTGCATGTTTTTCATGTGTAGATACAAATACCTCCACTCAGACTTATCGCACTTGAGAAGAGACGCTTGTAGAGACTCCGAGGTATATCTGTCGTGTTCGCAAGCCAAAAAGTCCCTTTCTACTCCCCCTTTTTAGTATTATCCCTTATGTATTTTCCTTTCCTTTGTTAGATATCTATAGACATTCAAAGGCTTGTGATCATGAGGTTTTAGGTTTTGGGAAATGTATTCAGATTTCGAGAGTTGTTATTGTGTATGCCGAGCGGCACTTTTAAACATTATTTTATTTTACTATTTTATTTTTATTATTTCTTCCGCAAATTGATTTATTTTTCGCATTGTTAGGCTTATCTAGTTGTAGAGACTAGATGCCCTCATGATGGTTCACGGAAGGCGAACTGAGGTCGTGACATTTACCCTTAGTATATTCATTTTAATATTTTTTGTTGTACTCCCTTCCATCGACTTTAAGTGTTTTTAGCTCTTTTCACATATATTAAGGAGTTTACCTTGTAGCATTAATTGATAATGAAATTGACCATATTAATCTTAATTTGCTCATTAAAAAATAACAAACTACTCCTAGGCTCTTTACTCTAAGGGCAAATTTGAAAAGAAAAGTTAATTCCTTCTTGGTATCTGAAAAAATAAATATTGCGTAACATAAAAAAAGCTAAAAATATCACTTAAAGTGGACCATAGGGAGTATCATATAAACGTGAGAATTAAAAAATTTAATAATTCGTAGGCAGTAAATGCATTTCAAAATTATAACTGCGACTTTTAAATCGCATAACGTAAATACGACTTACAAAATCGTGTTTAGATTATGTGACTTATAAAATGCGTTTGGATTATGCGACTTATAAATCACATTTATTTTATGCGATTATGCATTTCATTTCTTGCCACTACAACATATGCCGCAACCTGTTTGGTCGAGCTAAAAAAATATGCTTATTTTGAGAAGTGCTTTTTAAATAAGTACTTTTAGAGAGAATCAGTGTTTGGCTAATCAATCTTAAAACCACTTTTGAGCAATAATTTATGTTTAGCCAAATTTTTTAAAAAGTCAAATTACGAATTAAGACATGAAGAAATTTACTTAATAGTTAATATTATATGAATGAATAAATAATCTCAAATATTTATTATTAAAGATAATAATTAAGTTTTTTCATTTTATTAAGTAAAATATGAAAATAAAATTAAATGTACTTTAATTCTTTCAGGATGATTTAAATATATAAATAAATCATTCAACAAATAAAAGCATTCATCCCAAAAGTCACCATATATTATAAAAATAGCCTAAAAATAAATGGAAGTATTTATACATCAGGAGTCTTTAATAATATAATCTCTAATTCTAAATATTAGGTTTAAAATAAGTAAGTTATTTTAGTATATACCATATTTAGATACCATATTTTGATAAGTGTAGGTAAGAGAAAAATCAAAACTGCCTCCGGGAAAGAAACTATTTTTTTGTGGTTCTCTAGAATTGCTTCCCTAAAGTAAAAATGCCGCTCCTTCCTGGAAAAAGCTACTTTTTGTGCTTATCTAAAAACAGAGGCGGACTTAGGTATAAATTTAAGGGGTCACACGACCCGTAAACTTCGGCAGAGATTCATATATGTATATGCGTATATCTTAAAAATAGTTAATATAAATCGTTTGGCACCCGAACCCTAAAAGTTTCACATCGCTCAATCGCCGCATTCAACGATCCGAGTATGAACGCCGTCAAAGTGTCTGATCAAAGTCAGTTCAATTTTTACTCGCATTTCGTGAATTCAATGAATTTAGCAAATTTATGACATTTACTTAACTTCGTTTAGTGAAATTTAATTAATTTTGCAATTTTTACTTGCATTACACATTTTCACTTATTCATTCTGCTATTTTCTCATGCATCTGTGTTGGATTGTGTATACCGTCTTAAGTTCAATTAATTTATTGAACTTATGACATTTCCTAAAGCTCGTTTAGTGAAATTTAATGAATTTTGCCCTCAAAGTTTTATCAAAATTAGCTCAATTCTAATGCGATACGCATTTTCACTTATTTATTCTGCTATTTCTCTCGTGCATCCTTACTTTATCGTGTATACAGTCGTAAATTTTGTAAGTTAATGATATTTCATGAAGTTCGTATAATGAAATTTAGTGAATTTTGCAATTATTCTTGCATTACACATTTTTCATTTTTTTATTCTGCTATTTTTCTCATGCTTCTGTATCTGATCGTGTATACAATCATAAATTAAATAAATTTATGACCTTTCTCTGAAATTTCGTTTGGTGAAATTTAATGAAATTTTGCCGTCAAAGTTTCCGATCAAAATTAGTTCAATTGCACATGCATCACACACGTGCATTTCCAAAATTCTGTTTTTTCATCTATGTGTGTTTGATTGTGTATAACGATGAATTAGAGACATTTTCTGACGTTGAAGTTTTTTGTATGAGCAAGCCGTTGAAATTTCAAATTAATGTCAGTGCAATTTCACTTGTATTCACATGTTCAATTGGAAATGGTGTTATTTTTTCATGTCTGTGTACTTGATTGTGTATACAGTATTGAATTTGATGAACTTGTGGAATTTTTAAAGTTCCTTCGATGAAATTTTATGAATTTTGTTTTATGTAAATAAGCTGTCAAATCTCACTTGCATTGCACATTTTCATTCCGAATTCTGCTATCTGTTGATGTATGTGGGTTTTAAGTGTGTGCAAGTATTTAATTCAGTGAGATCTTGACACTCTCTGAGTTTATGTGATGAAATATGATGAATTTTGTTTATATGAACAAGCAGTCTAAATCTTTGATTATAACTAGTTCAATTTCTTATACTTAACATGTTCATTTCCGAGTTGTGTCATTTGTTTGCTTGATTTTGCATACCATCTTGAACAAAAAGAATTTGTGAACTTCGCTTGATGAAAGTTTATGAATTTTGTTTTGAAGTTCTTGCTGTTACGCCTGGAGATGAGGACGCGATTCACTGTAAAGTGGTGGCATTAATCAAAGCTGATAGTATTGGAGAAGAGCTAGTTGCTATTCAAGAGTCCAAAAAAGCTGCTATTGATCTTAGCGTTTTCAAGGTAATTTATACTTTATAAGAAACTTTCCAGATAAATATTTGAGCATTGAACTCTGCCTAACATAGCTGGTGCCGAGTTCGGATAAACGAGAAGGGTTGTTGCTGGTTGCAAAGCTAGACTAAAAATAGTCTAACTATCACGGATTCTAATTTTATGGGCCTGGATAGAGGGGAATGAATACATAGATTTTTAATAGAAAAACCTAATTTGTGATTGAAGTGTTGTTGTAACTTCAGTTCAGAGAGCAATAACTCGAGTTCCCTAACTTGGAAATTTCACCTGAAAGGGAACTTTAATATTTGGATTATCTGAGCTACTTTTGTCATCCTAGCCACACTTTTTTTCTGCTATGACATAAGATATCTGCTAATATCAGTTCCAAAACATTTCGTTTTACATGAATATGGTGTAGCCGTGTAGTTAGATGGCAACTCTCTTTGTACTGTAAAGCTTTAGAAGCTGATCAGAAATGAAAATAATTGAGTGAGAAAGGCTTAAAATGGTTAATGGGCAGATCAGGTGATAACTGACAACCAAGAAAGGGATTCTATTACATGTCTGGTAAGAGCTTTATAAATTGACATTGCTCTCTTTCATTTAAGGCCAAACTAATTAAAGGTAAAAGTATTGGAATGATGTTTCTATATTAGACAAAGACATACCATACATATAGAAGAGTGCTCTGGTATATTCATATACTACTACTTTCATACTAGAACACAATCACTCATACCCTCATTGGCTGTGTAATGTCTATGGATATCTTACTTTATGGAAGGGTCAAATTCCATATAATACAATGTTGGAATTTCACTATTAGACCAGATAATGAGCCTAGGATCCAGATGCATTACCTACTTATTCTCCTCATCCCCTCAAAAAGGGATCTAGAGTACTGAACTTTTGGATATCACAGCAGTTGGATTATTTAGCGAAGTATTTTAAGTTCTGGATGACTTCGCTTAAGATTATCTCAAACTGTCTTATCAGAAAACATTTTCTTTTTGGAGAATGGTAACTGGTAACAATCAGAAAAACATTATCTTAAGGGCGGGGGATTAAAGGCCTCTGGATGTTCTATTTACATTAGAATATACTTCAGATGCTCTATTGAGTGGCTTTTAGTTGAGGTGCCTTTGTGCAGTGGGCTCCCTAGTTAATTTAAATGTTGGAACAATGAAGAGACCTTAATAAACATTTGGAATTCTGCAGCTTGAGTGCTTGATTGGACATTTCAAATGGATTTTAGAAGGCAGGAGAAGCTTCTGCTATTGAAGAGATATTTGTAGTTGTTGAGCCTTTTTGTGAGCAATTTTCTCTGGAAAGTGTTTAAGGAATAAAGAGGAAACGAAGGCATGTCAATGCTTATGGATTTCCATTTGCCTTACACCCTCACAGTTTTTGTTTCTATTAATATGTTTTAGAACTCGAGCGATGAAGTTACTTTCTAAAATCCTTATAAAAATTACTTTCTGAAATATTTGGTTTCTCATTCAAGACTTCGCTATGAATTTAATTGTAAGGAGATTTAGCAACATGATTTCTTTGTTCACCTTTATTGCAAACCCCTATGCTTACCAGGAAAAGAGTTCATTTTTCTTCAGCAATGGAAGTTATCTCTCATTAACATGTTCCTTTTCATTGTGATGCTGCTCTTTCGAAGGCTTATTGCTTATATAGGCAAAATAAACTGGATCAAGCGTTGGAGTCCTTAACGGGGCAAGAAGGAAGTACTGCGTCAATGCTGTTGGAATCTCAGATTTTATATCGTTTGGGAAAGATGGAAGCTTCTGTGGATATATATCAAAAGCTCCAAAAGTCCCCAGATAGACTCCTTAGAAATTAATCTTGTTGCTGGTTTGGTTTCTGCTGGAAGAGCTTCTGATGTGCAGGGAACTCTGGATTCCATCAGAGTTAAAGCAACTTGCAGTTTTGAATTGGCATATTACACCACCTGCTCTTTAATTGAGAGGCAGAAGTACAAGGATGCTGAGCAACTGCTATTGTCAGCTCGAAGGTAGGAGATTTTTGAAGCTTATAGTTTACAAGGTCATACATGTCACCGGCACGGTTCTTAAGGATTAGTGAATTTGTTAAGTCTTGTATTTAGTATGAGATTCTTAATTAGTTTCTCTTTGATGAACCCCATGTGACAAACTTGATTTGGAACAGTTAAGAGTAATTCAACATCAAGAAGTGGTGTGGAATCAGCAGAGAACATGTTCCTTTAAGCTGATTAAATTAACCCAAGCTGCACTTCGTGCTGCTGAAGGGCAATTACCTAGAATCAAGGATCTACACTGTATGCCTAGTACCAGGCGGAGCCAGGTTTCGAACGCAGTGGGTTCTAAATAGTGATCCAAATAGTGATTCAAATAGTGATCCAAATAGTGATTCAGCTTGCAAATCTTGCTTATTATATAAAATATGATGATAATTTTATCTCTAAGTAGTACCTATGTAAATGCAAGTTGGTCTCACTAAAAAACTAAAAACAAGAAATTAGGACTAGTGGATCACTAAAAGAAAAACATGAACACAAAATTAGAATAGAAAATTTGAAGAAGGAAGAATGGTCTAACTTCTAAGGGAAAAAGAGCACACACAACGAAAATTTAGAGGGCATCCGGCATATTGTGGTAGCAGCAATTGTGGATCGACAGAGGCAGAGCAGAACCCTAATTTTTTTTTTTTGATTTGGGAATTTAGGTTTGTTGTTTGGAGTTGGAAGGCTTTTAGTCTTTGTTTATTAGAAAGAAAACAAATTGTTGTGTTTTATTTATTAAATAATATTAGCGTAATGTTTGTTGAGAGGAAAGTTAGAAGAATCGTTAAAGTTGGAAAATTTATGATTTTTGTTTATTAGAAAGAAAACAAGTTGTTATGTTTTATTTATTAAATAATGTTACTTTAGTGTTTGTTGAGTGGAAAGTAGTTATTAAATAATGTTAGTTTAGTGTTTGTTGAGTAGAAAGTAGAAGAAACGTCGTCGTTCACATTTTGATTTGTTAGAAACGTAAAAAACAAAAAAGTAAAATACTGCCTAAAATGGGAATCGAACCCACATCTTTTCCAAAAGAACCCACATCCCTTACCATTGAACCTAAACCTCTTTTGTTACTGGGTTTATCATGGTATATTTATATAGATGTGACAAATTTTTCAATACAAATTCAGGGTCTCGGGAAAAGTCACTGGGTTCGCACGAACCCGCACCCACTACTGTACCTCCGCCCTGTACCACAAGTCTGAAACAAATGTTAATAACCGTGATAAGTGATTGCCTATTCTTTTTCCCTGTGGTGCTTGTCTGTGCTATATTGATTGTAGGGTTTGGAACTTCCAGTTCTTAATATGTGCTTGGACACAGATGAGATAACTTGCTAATTTTGCTGGTGAAATAACAGAATTGGTCAGGAAACACTAATGGAGGAGAATTTAGCTGATGATGAGGTTGAAATCGAATTGGCACCCATTGCTGTTCAACTTGCATATGTTCAACAGGTAAAATTATTTTATAACACGACTTCGACTTTTCTCTTTGCCTTGATGTGTTGCAAATACATGAATATCTATCTGTTATTCCAGATTCTAGCAAACACACAAGAAGCTGTTGCATCTTATACCAACCTCGTGAAAAGAAATTTGGCAGATGAGTCGTCACTTGCTGTGGCAGTAAATAACTTCATCGCTTTGAAAGGTCCTAAAGATGTATCTGATGGCCTAAGGAAACTTGATAAGCTAGTAGAGAAAATCGATGGACCACAAAAGTTCCAGCTTGTTCGTGGACTGGACTTGAAGCTTTCTCAAAAGCAAAGGGAAGCTATATACACCAATAGGATGCTACTGCTACTTCATTCTAATAAGATGGATCAGGTAAATAATCTGAAACCTAACATTTCATTTTGTTTCTTTTTTCTTTTTTCAAGGTTAAATGGAAATACATAAGAACCCAAAAAGAAGACCCCGAGCTACGGCTGGTTATTGCGTGTTCTTCTTTAGATGCTTAATTTTAGTTCATGGATTATTACAGGCTCGAGAAGTTGTTGCAGTTTTACCGGAATTATTTCCTGGTGGCTTGATGCCAGTACTTCAAGCTGCTGTGCATGTGTGAGAGAATAAAGCTGGCAAAGCTGAAGAAATACTAGGACATTTTGCAGATAAGTTTCCTGACAAGTGCAAAGTCATCCTGCTTGCAAGGGCACAGATTTCTGCCGCTGCTGGCCACCCTCAGATTGCAGCTGAGTCTCTGGCAAAAATTCCTGACATTCAACACAAACCTGCAACTGTTGCGACCCTTGTTTCTCTCAAGGAAAGGGCAGGAGATATTGATGGTGCCGATGCTGTGTTTGATTCTGCCATCAGATGGTGGTCAAATGCGATGACTGAAAACGATAAGCAGTAGCATCATGCAGGAGGCTGCTGCTTTTAAGTTGAGGCATGGAAGAAAGGAGGAGGCGGCACGCCTATATGAGGAGCTTGTGAAAAGCCATGGAAGTATTGAGGCTTTGGTTGGGTTGATCCAGACTGCTGCCCATGGAAATGTAGAGAAAGCAGAAGCTTATGAGAAGCAACTAAAACCACTACCCGGCTTGAAATCTATTGATGTCGATAGTTTGGAGAAAACTTCTGGTGCAAAGCATGTTGAGACTGTTCCTAATGTCGGTGTCACTGAACCCAAGAGCAAGGATAAGGCAAAGAAAAAGAGGAAGAGAAAACCGAAATACCCAAAGGGCTTTGATCCAGCCAACCCAGGGCCTCCACCTGATCCAGAGAGGTGGCTTCCGAAGAGGGAAAGGTCTAGTTATAGACCAAAGAGAAAGGACAAGAGAGCAGCTCAAATTAGAGGTTCTCAGGGAGCAGTTGCGAAAGAGGCAGCGATTAGTAACGATACAAAATCGAACCAGCCAGCCAATTCCAAAGTAGCCTCTCAGAATGCAAGTACCGAGCAATCCAAGCCTTCATCGAAATCAAGAAAGAAATCTAGGAAATGATCAAAGAAGTTTCATCAGTTCTTGGTCGTGGTTTTCGGGCTTATAAGGCATATTTTTATGGTGCCTTTAGAGTCTAAGCTGAGTCTGTTTCACAACTCTATCTGATCCAAAGAGTTTGTCACTTTATTTTCACAGAAAGTCCTCAGACAGAGAATTCTCCTTGCTCTGAACTATAAGGTAGGAATAATGAAAGGCATGGATGAGTCCTTTGTAACCTTTTTGCTCTTATATGTAAAAGCCTGTCTTATAAGCGGTGGCAGAGCGTGGTTTTACCAAAGTGAAAAAGTAAACACACGAACATGCCAAGGGGATTCAACATTTCTACTATTTATGCATAAAAAATAATTTTGATCTATTGAATATCCCCTTCCGCTATCCTAGCTCCGCCTTTGCATATAAGTTGAGAAGGTTAGAGTAGCGGGTTCACTATTAATCGAGTTGTGAGCTGTGCTCCGATTGGCGGAGAATTTTTTCAGTTATAAAAATAAACAGTTACAACATGGGTTTCTACTCTTTTGAGGATATGATATTCTCAAGGCAAATCATAGGGGTGATGAATAATTGATAAAATTCTCTCCAATTTCAATTTAAAGACATGACAGATGAATTACTACTTTTGCTAATACTGAGTACTTTTTGTGATGTACATCCATCACTAGAATAGACAACCAATATGTCATTCAAAATGAAAGACTGATTTTGTCGAATGATTTGTTTCTTTCCTAAAGTAGTGGGTTCATTTAGATTTTTTTGTCCTATGGTAGAGAAAAGTTCTAATCTCATAGCTTCTGAGAAGGAAAAAAGTGTAAAAGAATACTACTAACTAATAAAAAAGGAGCAGAGTTTTCTCTTGCTTCACTCTTCATAGGAATTCTCTTTGTTTAGTTTATACTCTTTTCGACCTAATTTGTTTGATATTATTTAATCGGATATAACAATAACAAGTATCTCTACAGAACGAAGATAGAAAGTTTAAAAAAGAAAACAATAATTTTTTTATATATGTTTGGCTCAAAAGTTATCAATATACTTTATAGGCTTAAAAACAATCAAAAATAACTGAGGGTAAATCGTAATCAAATATAATAAAACCTAGAGACAAAAAGATGAGAATATTGTAGTAGATCTGATAATAAGAATTTGAGAATGAGTGTTCGTTAGATGTAGAGATAGAGAGAGAATATGAGAAAATAAGAGAGTTGTATTCTTTTAGAATAAATCCGATGCCCCTTTACAATGGGGATGTCTCATTTATATAGCAGGAGGCCTTCCTCGAAATAATCATAAAAGTACAAAAAGTAGTCGACGCCCCCGGTCACACCTCCTTTTTACCCGCGCCCGCAGGGGCGCAGATGGAGTTTTTCCAATTAAAAGACAATCGAAACGGAATTTGTTTATTTATTTTAGAGTCGCCACTTGGGAGATTTATGGTGTCCCAAGTCACCGATTTAATCCCAAATCGAGGAAAAGAATGACTCTGTTTAACAGTCAGCGCACCAGAAATCCGGATAAGGAATTCTGTTAACCCGGGAGAAGGTTTCCGTGGTTCTAGCACGGTCGTTCAACTGTTATATTCGGCTTATTTATCTGATTTTAACAATTATGAACTTATATGCAAATTTTAAATCTTTATCGCTTTTATTATTATTATTTTAACAGAGAATTGCAACGTTGCGAAAACGTATCTCGAACCACGTCACATCAATGTACTCGTGGTTATCGACACATCTCGACTCCGTTGAGATTTGGATTTGGGTCACATAAATGTGCACCCGAATTTAAGAAAGTAAATTTATTAAAGACGCGCCTAAAACGGCTAGCGTATCATTATTTTGGGTATGGCCGTGAAATTTTGCTAAACGTTCCATCCCGAAAGCTAAGTAATTTTACAAAAAAAAACATGTATAGAGGGCCCCGCAGCTTATGTATTTTTGTTTGTCGAGGCTCGTCTCATTCATTATTTTAAAGAATTGCAACGTCATGGAAATGCATCTCGAACCACGTCACAATCAATGTACCCGTGATTATCGACACATTTCGACTTCGTTGAGATTTGGATTTGGGTCACATAAATGTGCACCCGAGTTTAAGAATGTAATGTTATTTAAAGTACGCGCCTAAAGAGACTAACGCGTTGTTATTTTTGGGAAAAAGCCGCAAAATTCACTAAGCGGCCGATCCCGGAGTCTATACAATTATTAACCAATTATTGAGGGCCCCGCAACTTGTGCGTTTTATTTGGCGAGGCTCATCTCGTTTATTCTAAAAGGATAATCCTAAAGTGACTACATTTTTTCTATTTAAGTTCGTCTCTAAAATAAAAGAGAAAAATCCTAGTTAATTACATGCTTGAAAAAAAAAAACATAACTTAATTATCGGATTAAGACAAATGCAAGCTGAAAATTGCAATCGAGACAAAGGAGATTGTTTCGTGCCTTATTCTATAATTGAATATTACTAAAATTGAAATTATAAATAGAATGCGGAATTTACAAATAATACTATCAAAATAAACTAATTATCCTCTAACTAAATTAAACCCACATTGTTAGATGAATTGAACCGTTGGAATTAATTGTTTACAACTATTTGAAACTAGAATTAACCTTAATCACTAATGCTTATTCGAAAGCTTGTTAAACTTAATCGTTAACTCGTCTTGTTTGAACTCAACTCATGCCTATTGGATTAATGACCTTAGCATAGTGGGCCTACTGATTCTACGAAATTACTGGCCATTTTGATTCTGCCTAATATTTACAGATCTCCGTTACTAACATGATTAAAAATTCACAAACTTCGACTCATTTCTATTCCAGTTTTCATGGATTCAAAATTATTCTTCAGTAATTAAACTAAATCAAATTAATTTTCAGTAGTGACTATCTACCAACTAAATCAAATATTCTTCAACCCCAGGAATGATTCAAACGACCCAAGAAAACAGCAGAAACCAAAAGATTGACCCACGGCAATACCAGAAAACCAACCAAACTAATTGAACCAGTACAGCAAGTTCAACTCCAAAATGAATCAGTGAACCAAACAGAAAACAGAGATTGGCTCACAACACTACCAACACAAGTCAATTGAATTCGAAAGATGCACTAGAGTTACTTAGGATCAGTGTTAGTGTGTTTGGATCAGGAAAATGAAATCAATGAAGCAATGAGGTTTTCAACTCTCAAATTCTTTTTTTTTTAATTCTGACCTCTTTGATTTTAAAAGCCCGTCCTTAATTATGTCCAAGTCTGGCCTATTTATCTCCAAAAACAGACCACTTTAAAGAATTAAACAAATAAGGAAAAGTCTCATCTTCTTGAGCCCCGTAATCTCACTACTATATGTCTTGTCTCCCACTATATTAAACAAATATATTAGTTTCCACTATCATATGTCTTGTCCCCCACTATATTAAACAAATACCTTATTTTAATATTATTAGTGCTTAGTGGACAGAGCACTCAAATTAAACAATTTTTCAAGTTTTTAATTCCAAAAATACCCCCTGAAATTACTGAAATTACTATTCTATCTCACCCCTTTCAATACGAAATCTATCAGCTATAACCAATTCACCTAACAATTGACTAATTAAATACATGAAACAAACTCATAATCAACAACTTCAGAAATCACTTCAACAAAGTCATATTCATATCAGAATTAACATAACAAACCAGTAGATTTAAATTACCAAACTCAACATCAGTTGAACTTCAAATTAAAACCAACAGCATTACAACCAAGACGAAGGATTGAAGTGATTAAACTAACACACTTCTATATTAAAACTAAACAAGAACAAATGAATGAAGACAAACTAAACTAAAAACAACAGAAAAAGTCGTCAAAACATACACACATATAATTTCAACGAATATGCAGCAGGATACTTCATGCAAAGATTTTATCAAAAATGAACCCATATATTCTATGATAAATAAAAGAACAACGATGGGATAGAAATGAACCTTAACGCCAAGTAAAATTTTTTTGAATATGAAGATGTCTAACTCCAAAAATTTGGACAGTGACGAACTTGACGGAAACCAAATCTGCTCGAAAACTTTGCCGGAAACTCGAATCTGCCCGGAAATGAAAAAGGCCGATGGAAACAAAGAAACGGACGACGAGGAAGAACGACGGACTGCTGGTCGTTTGGTGGTGACAAACGACGTAAAGGTGCGAAGAAGAAGACGATGCAGCAGTAGGGGGTCATTTTTATGGCTGGACGGCGGCGGACTGGAGGTGATGCTCGTCGACGGTGAGCATGGACGGGTGGATCTGGTCAGCGGCGAGGGTTGTTTGGAGCTTGCTGGTGGTTGTTTGGTGAGTGTTTGGGCGGGGGGTGGTCGTTGGTGATGGAGGTGGGCGGCTTGGAGTGGTTGTTTGGAGGGTGA